>PVJO010029594.1:0-16605 GCA_004026905.1 Hystrix cristata | reverse complement strand
TGAATGGAAGGGAGGGGAGGGGAAGGGGGGAAGAGGGGGGAAAACCAAGATGTATCATGTACAGGTACAAAATAACCATGTTGATTATGATCATTATGTATGCAATGTACCAATACATGTTCTTGGTAAAAAATAATAAAAAAATTAAAAAAAAAAAAAGAAATTCACCAAATCCCAAACACAAGAACCATGAAGTTGGGATTGGGGATAGCTCAGTGATAGAACACCTGCCTAGCAAGTGCAAGGGCCTGAATTTGATCCCTAGCACACGCGCGCACACACACACACACACACAGAGAAAGAACTATGAAAATTTCCAAGGTCTTCAGATTCTATAGATGTTAAAAAATAATTTTACAAACAATTTTATTCATTAAATTAGACTAAATGAAGAAATTCCATGAAGGACAAATGACAAAGCTCGCTCAAAAAGGAATAGATTTTAAAAAAAGAAAAGAAAAAAGAAATAGATTACCTGAATAACCCTACATTCATTAAAGACATTGAAACCATAGTTTAAAAACCTTGCCACAAAGAAAAGTAGGCAAATTGTTTCACTGGCAAAGTCTACCAGATAGTTACAGAGGAAACAGTAGCAAATCTATACAAGCACTTTCAAAGACTGGAGAGGAGGAACTACTTACCCACTTGCTCTAGGAGGCCAGCATTACTTTGATATGAAAACTAGACACAGTCATTGCAAAGAAAAGAAAACCATAGACCAATATCTTTTATGAACCTAGACCCAAAAATTCTAAACATAAATTTACCAAACTGAATTGAATATAGTGAAAGGATAATACATCATGACCAAGTGAGATTTATTCTAGGAATGCAGTATTGATTTCTTATTTAAAAGCAATAAATATAATTCACTTTTTTCAGTGGGGAGCACTGCTGGGGATCAAACCCAAGGCCGCAGGCATGCTAGGCAAGTGTTCTACCACTGAGCTACAGCCCCAGCTCTATCATTCAGCATTTTAACAAACTGAGAAAGAAAAGCCATATGATCACCTCAATAGACAGAGATGAAAAAATAAACTCGAAAAATTCTGACGTCGGTTCCTGGGCAAAAATTTCAGCAGTCAGTGGTAGAGCACTTGCCTAGCATGTGTGAGGGCCCAGGTTTGGTCCCCAGCCCCACAAAGAGGAAAAAAATCTCAGCGAAATTGGGAGAGAAGAGGACTTCCCTCAACCCTACAAAAAGCATCGCTGAAAAACTATAACTGACATTGCACTTAATGGTGATAGACTGAAGACTTTCTCCAAAGCTCAGGAGCAAGACAGGATGTCTGCTCTCACCAGTTCTGTCCAATTGACACTGCAGATTCAACTAACCAGTGTGCTTGTTTATTCTTTAAAAAAAAAAAAAGGAAGAGAAGGAACTGGAAGAGGAGGGGAGGGAGAAGCACAAGGCATCTACATGCCAAGCAATGCCAAAGATGGCCAGCAAAGCATCAGAAGCCGGGGCAGAGGCAGCGAATAGATTCTCCCCCAGCCGTCAGAAGAAACCAGCCCTGCCAATACCTTTATCACAGACTTTCCAGTCTCAGGAACTGTGGGACGAGGATCGCTGTTGTCACTGCCACCCACTTGGTGGTGCTTTGTGACTGTGCCCAGGTAAACTACACACCCGCCTTTCACCTTGGATAGCACTGAGAACTCTGTCCACAGCCAGGTCTCTGTCCCGGCATCGGCCCCCGCTCAACACCCTTCAACCTCCCAGGAAATGGTGTAAATTAAAAGAAGTTTTATTATCTTTCCATTATAAAAAATCAAGCTAAAATGTAAATACTAATAAAGTTATATTTTCAAGCCATGCCCAGTAGGGCACATGCCTGTAATCCAGCACTCTGGGCGGCTGAGGCAAGAGGATCATGAGTTCAAGCCCAGCCTGGGCAAGTTAGGTACTTAGCAAGAACTTGCCTCAAAATCAAAAATAGAAAGGGCCAGGGATGTAGCTCAGTGAGAAGGTGCTGAGTTTAATCCATAGTTACACACATACACACACACACACACACACAAACAGTTACATTTTCAGGTTTTAAAAATCATTTAAAACCAAAGTAAATTCAAAGCAAACAAAGGTTTCTTTAAAAATAAAACACACCTAAACCTGGATTCCAGGAAAAGTGGAGCCCCACATGACTGAGACCACTGCAGAGACAATTCTTTCCTGGAAACAGAACCAGATCTCGGCCACAAAGATTCCAGAGTGATAACACCAGGACTGAGGCAATGATCAACGGAACCCCAGCCCGCCAGCTAAGCCTTGAATGTGGGCCTCCCACCTTTGTGGGTATGCACATCTGAACCCCTATATCAGGGTGTGCTCCCTCCACCGCCTAAGCTGGAGCCCTTTTCTATTTCCCTTTAACTTTCCAATTAAAGTTCTTTTTCTATAAAAAATAAAATATAAACAGAATATAGACATCATTAGATCATCCTAGCACATACAAAGGTAAAAGAAACATGAGCTGGTGGTTGGAAGTATTGATTTTCTGTCAATCGGCTTTCCATAGTTTGCTTCCAGTTGGCATGGAAAATAGAGAAATTTTAAAATATATACTATTCTCTTGGTACATTTGCTATTTTTCAGATGAATGGATGAAAGTGTGGTATTTATACACAGTGGGGCACTACTCTCAATTAAAGAAGAAGTCCCACTTTAAAAGCTGTTGTTGCTGGAGGCCAGGGCCTCGGACATGAGGAATGCGTGCCCTGCCCTGAGTTAGAGGAACAGGTGCCTGGCGTGGACGCACTGGGCTGGCACTGGGGAGCAGAGCGCCTGGCTGCATACTGGCACGGGTCTCCCATGAAGCTGGTGGGGCAGGCACCGGCCTCCCCCGTCCACAGCCCTCCATTGAGGCAGCTCACCGGAAGACACAGATTGCACAACACATCACGGCGTGGAACGTGCTCCCAAAGACATATCACAACACCTGGGGGGTGCAAGGACGGTGAGGGTCACCCCACTTCCCAGGCAGGAAAACTGAGGCAGAGAGACTCCTGGCCAGGTCCAGGTCCAGGCAGACTTGACCCGGTCCTGGACTCAAGCATGGGTTACTTCAACCCCAAAATGTGAGCAAAGAGAACTGTGGTGTTATGCGAGGCAAACCCCACCAGCAGGGCCAAGGAAGAGGAGACAGCAGACGGAGATGAAGAGACCCCAGAGGACTGACCCGCTGAGCCTGCACCAAGGTTGAGGATGGACGTCAGCACTGTGCTTGTCTTGGTCACTTTTGCACCGCTGGAATGAAATACCCCAAAGCTACAGCTTATGGGGGGAGAGTGATTTCGGCTCACGGTGTCAGCCCATGGTTCAAAGGCTCCAGGGTGGCAAAGGGAAAACTGCTCGGCCCATGGCAATAGGATCGGGAGGTGGGACAGAAGAATACACCCTCCTACCTCAGATCCCCAGAGACCACCTCCAGCCTCACAGTGTGCTGGAATTACAGGCACGCACCATCACACCCAACTAGCAATTACTTTTTAAGAAAGCCTCTGTGCTGGGGTGCAGCGCAGCAGTAGGGCGCTTGCCTGACACCTGAGAGAGTAGATTATATCCTCAGCACCACACAAAAAAAAAGCCACTCACCGCTCCCACAGGGTCCCCTCTCATTCCTTTCTGTTAGGCAGTGAGTTGAAGCCCACCCCCTAGTCACTCAGAAGGTGGCCTTAGTTGGAGATGCAGTCTGTACAGACGATCAAGTTAAACTCATGTTGTTGACGTGGGCCCTAATCCAATGTGACTGAGGTCCTTTTATAAATGGAGAAACCAGGACCCAGAGACAGGTGTGCACGGGGAGAGTGTGGTGGGAAGAAGAAGGTGGAAATAGGGGTGGCACCTCTGCCAGCCAAGGAGTTCAGACATGGCTGGCCGCACCCCGAGGCTGGGAGAGAGTCCTGGGGTTGGACCCTCCCTGGCGCCTTCAGCCCTGCTGACCCTGGGGACCCATCGCAGGGTGGGGGTGACCGGAAGAGGTTAGTGAAGGGTCCTGCAGGGCCTCAGGAGGGACATGTGCATAGGTCCTTGAAGATACGGGCCTTAGCATCTTTCGGGAAGAAGGCAGAGGTGAGGACAGGCATAGATGCAGGGCCCAAGACAGGGCAAGTTGACAGGGCAAAGGACACATGCTCTGGACAGGTGGCTGAGCCCCAGGCCCTGGTCACATTCATGCTGGGCGTGGGGGTCAGAGGTCACTTGCTGAGGCAGACAGGGCTGGGCCAGAGGACATTGTGTTTGTTGGTATGTCACATATCCAGGAACGCGGGAAGGTGGGAGGCAGCTACCAGGAAGGGCCACTAGCAGGCCCACACCCTGTGTCGGCATCTGCAGCCCATGGCCTAAGGATGGGCAGGGCTCTTTGTCCTTGGAGGGAGGCTGATCATGCATCTCGGGCGTCACTCAAAGCTGACCAGCGTCAGCTCAGAGAGGGCAAAGTCCAGGGTGGACCCATGACGTCTGCAAGGCTGGGCAGGAGGGCTCCACTCTGGCCCCAAGTCCCCTTTCTTCCTTCCCACAACGACATCTCAAGGGGGTGTGAGGGCTGAGGCCCACGGTTCAGTTTCTGCCTTGATTTCTCTCTGTCCATCTGTAGAGGCAGGCAAGGGGCAGAGGGAGCTCCTGAGAACCCACTACCATATCCTGCTGTCCTGAGCCTGGTCCCCAAGGCCTGGTGCCCAAAGCAACCAAGTCGGAAGGATTCTTAGTTGTCTGAGAGCTTGCTTTTTGGAGGGAGAAACTGAGGCCAGAGATAACAGCGTGGCTACATGGCACACGGCAGGATTAGAACCTGGGACTCTTGAAACCTCATCTTGGCTGTGGTCCTGTGACACTCTCAGGGGACAAGGCAAGGTTGGGTGATGTAGAAATGGCCAGGACAGTGGGGCATGTCTGTAACCCCAATGCTGTGGAAGGCTAAGGCAGCAGGATTATAGAATCAAGCCCTGCTTGGCCAATTTAGTGACATAACAAGATCTTGTGTCAAAATTTTGAAAGGGTTGATGATGTAGCTCAGTGTGAAAGCTCTGGGTTCAATTCCCAGTACAAAAGAAAGAGGGGGGAGGGAAGGAGAAGAGAAGAGAAGGGAAGGGAAAGGAAGGGAAGGGAAGGGAAGGGAAGGGAAAGGAAGGGAAGGAGGGAAATAAAGAGAAAAAAGAGGAAAGGAATGAAAGAAAAGGAGAAATGGAGAAAGAAAAAGAAATAGGTCAAGGTTAAGAAGCAGAACTCAGAGGCAGGAGTCTGGCCCTGGGGCACTTGCACAGAGATGGCTGTGAGAGGGGGTTGGATGAGGACAGGCAGACACCAGGTTAAGGACCAGGTCTAGTGCTGGTTGATCATCTGTCCTGGTCCAGGCATCATGCC
The DNA here is from genome assembly GCA_004026905.1 of Hystrix cristata. Classification (NCBI taxonomy): domain Eukaryota; kingdom Metazoa; phylum Chordata; class Mammalia; order Rodentia; family Hystricidae; genus Hystrix; species Hystrix cristata. The sequence continues at coordinate 11,237 of PVJO010029594.1, read as the reverse complement.
TGGGGATTCTGTTTAGTCCTCATGGCAGCCGGACCAACAAGCAGGTGTTATTAACTCTCACCTGGAGAGGGAACATCTGAGGGTTGGGGGTCTCCAAAGCCCTGTACGTCTCCCAGAGCTCCCTGGGGAGAGGAGAGGACTCCAGGGGCAGAAGCCGTGCTCCAGGTAGGTAGGCAGATTGGGGAGGGCGCCCTGTGGGGATGGGGATCACTCACCCTGCTGGGCAGCAGCAACTCGGTTGAGCAGGAGCTGGGGGACGAGGGCCAGAAGGCAGAGCACCACTGTCACCGGCGTCTGCATTGGCACGCAGAGGGCTGAGCCTGCCCTTCACCCTTCTCACAGGCTGGCAAAATGAGTGTCAGCCAGGGAACCCCCAAAATAAAAAGGGCTCGGAGACCTTTGACCCCTGAGACTGAGGATCCGGGGGCCAATTGTAACCTGAGTCGATCTGGGAGCTTCCCTCCAGACTTGGGGTGTGGGGTTTGTTTGTATCAGGCCAAAGGGCAGAGGGAGGGGTTCCCCTCCATGACCAAACAGCACACAAACACGTCAGCGATCAGATTTATCACCCTAATAGAGGGGCAGCGCAGAGCTTGGTGCAGTGGGGAGCTAGAGGGGAGCACTCCCGGAGAGAGGTAGACGGAACCAGCCAGGCCTGAGCAGGAGAGAAGGTCGCCCAGGCTTTGGCACCAGCCCCTGGTGAGGACACCCCCTTCTCAAGCCCTTCTGCATGTTCTGGGTACCCCAGCAGGACATGAGGAACAGGTCACAGCCACAGCTGGGCCAATCCCAGCCCTGGCATGGCTGGGAGTTCTTGAGGTCTGTCATTTCAGAGGTGAACACAGCTCACTGTGGCTATCAGGAGTGACCTTGCCCACCCTGGAGGTCAGCAGAGCCAAGCGCTCGCTCCTGAGCCTTCTGTGGGCTCCCCTCACTGCTTGACCTCGAGGTTCACCCCTGTCCCCAGCCCCTGACTGTGGGCTTGTGTGCCACAGAGACCTCAGGTGGGGGAACGCAGCCTAGCTCCAGCTGGAGCAGAGAGACACCCTCCCCCGACCTTCCCCACCGCCACCCTGGCGCCAGACCCCAGACCCGGCTGCAGCCCACCATGCGCCTGCTGGGGACGGAAGGAAAGCACTGACATCATTGTGCTCTTTGCGGGTTGTTTTTATTCAAGGGGAAATTGCACAGAAGCCAGGGAGGCAAACAGGATGGCAGGGAGGCAAACAGGATGCCAGGGATTCTGGTACCCTTGGGCTCCTGGGCAGGTGGCGAGGGTGAAGGAGCAGATAGAACCACTCACACTCCACATGGCCTTTCCAGCAGGATGCAGCAGGAGACCACAGGCCAATCGTCACCTGTGTGTGGACTTGCAGGGCCACGAGGCCCGGGCATCGCTTTCTTCTTGGCCAGCCAGAGGCGTTCATGGTAGGCTCTCTAGTCCAAATCTGCATGGGGGGTGGGAGCCTCTATCTCTCTTACTGAGTCATTTTCACCACTTCTGGCCTCTGAAAGTGGAGCTGGAGAGAGGGAGAGGCAAGTGAGGCCCAGGGGCGGCCCCAGGGCCAGAGAGGGGAGCCCCAGGACTGGGTGGGGGGAGCCCCAAAGCTGGGTCAGGGAGCACCAGGGCTTGGAGGAGCCCCTGAGCTGAAGGGGGGGCCTCAGGGCTTAGAGAAGGCACGGGGCTGGGGCAGGTCTCAGCTGAGTCACCTCTGTGGTGGGGTTGACAGTCGCCAGCGAGGGTTGGAATTGGCTGTAGGCATTCTCCAGGCCAAATCTGTCCCGCAGATTCTGGTCTGTGGGCAGAGGTGTGGGGTGAGAGGGAGCCAGAAGAGGCTGGGAGACACACAAGAAGTAAGGTGGGTCCAGAAAAAGGAAGCAAATCCTCCCACCATGCACCCCTTAGTGGGCTCTTGGCAGTTCCAGAGTGTGCCCTGGAAGCTGGCCCAGTGTGCCCCAGGGACAGGAGCAAAGCAAGGGAGGAAACACAGGTGAAAAGTCATAGCCCCGGAAGGTGCAGACCACTGCTGAGGGCCTGGTGGGGCAGTGGTCACAGGTAAGGAGAGGTGAGGTGTTGGGTGGAGCCCTCCCAGCCACTGAGTCAACAGGCGCCCCAGCCCTGCCCCATGGCAACGGTAACCACAGCAAGCAGAGACCAGTTACAGAACGGCCCTGTTCCTGTCTATCTCGGGTAGCAAAGGGACTTCCTCAGTCCTGCAGACCCTCCCTCCCTCCTTCCTGGTCTCCCTCCTGCCATTCCTGTGCCCTTCTACCCTCCTTAGGGGGCCTCCTGCCCTGCCTGCCCTGCTGGGTGGCTCCCTGCCTGCTTCCCATCCGGAGCTCATAATGTGCCGTGCCCCTCAGGCCACAGACCTCTGGGCCCTTCAGAGAGGCACCTCCTGCTTCTCCCCATGACACTCATCTCAGGCAATGACGCCATCCACCTGGTCCTGGACCATCTCAAAGCCCTGAGAATCCTCCCTCACTCCTCCTGCCTACCGGCACCTCTGATGACCTCCAAATGCCTCTTGGGATTGCCCTGGCCCCTCAGCCCACTCCTGAGTCTCCTCACCCTGTCCCCTGCTCCCCTGTGTTACTGCCGCCCCTGCAGACCCACCGGAGCTAGCCACTCAAAACACACATCCAGCCCTCTGTGGTCAAAGCACCATCGGCCCAGCCCCTGAAGCCCGGCATGACCTGGCTCTGCCCCTCTCAGGGCCCCCAACTCATTCTTTTGGAGTTTCTTGCCTTTAGTTCTCTCCACAGGCCCTGCCCTTTCCCACCCCGGGGCCTTTGCTTGTGCAGTGGCCCCTGCCTGCTGCCCCTTCCGTGTCCCGACAGGACAGCCCGCAACAGCAGAGTCACCTCTGACTCACTGCTTGGCGATTCAGACTCAACCCTTCCGCAAACTCCTTGACCACAGCCTTGTCACCCCGTGCAGTGCGGGTGGGTGTCTGACCCCTGGCCAGGGTGCTGTCTTGGGCAGGGTGGCCCATGGGGTGTCAAAAACAACTGAGAGGGCCGGAAGCTGGGCTCATTGGGGAAAGCTGTGGAGACAGAGACCCCCACAGACACAGCTGGGGGGGCCCGAGAAGCCCGAAGGCAGAGGGGGCTGAAGATCAGGGACACTGCAGCAGGGGCCTTGATAGCAGCTGGTCCTACGTCGGCTGCTGCCCACAGCAAGAGCAGAACGCTGCAGACAGCAGTGCTTACCTACGAAGGGTGCAGGCCGGAGGGGGAATGAGAAGGGGTACGGGCCCTGGGAATTGGATGGGGAGAAGCTAGGAAAAGACAGGATTGTTTGGGGCTTGTGGGGGGCTGGCAGGTCAGAGGCACAGACCAGGGTACAGCAACAGATGAGAGACAGGCTGTCGCCATGGCTACAGTGAGGGAGCAGGATACACGGACATCCTGTGGCCACGGAGCCGTGCACCAGCCCCCCAGTTTTGTCCACCCCTTCACCCTGATCGCAGGTACCTTCCCAGACGCCCATGTTCTGGAAGCTGCCGGGAAGACCTTCTTTCTGCCACTCTTGAGACACATTGTATTCTTGTCTGCCAACGGAAATGGGGTGAGCGTGGAGGAGGGGGCTCAGCTCTGGGCTTCCCCCTGGGGACTGTCACAGCCACCTGCCTGAGTTTTGGAGGGCTCTGCCCTGAGTAATGGCAGAAAATAATCCAGAGCAAGTGCACCATGCCCCCCCCCGGGGCACTGGCCAGGCTTCCGGATGCCCCCCAGTCCCCCTAGCAGGCCTCAGTTTCCTTATGTGTGAGACTGGGCATTGCGGTAGCGTAGGGCGGCTCCTCTCCACTGCAGCTCCTGGGCCAGGCTGGGATGGGCATTTCCCAGATTCCTCTTACCCCGCACACAGCCGGGGGAGGCGGGGACCCAGATGGCTTGCTCCCAGCTTCCTCCTGTGGCTGTGGTGGAGCTTCTCTGTGACAACCCAGGTGTTAACAACCACAGGTAATATCGTTGTGTAATCTAACTTTAGTGCTTAAGTTTTTGTTTCCATTTCTTTGCCAAGCGGATGTGGCCTCTCATATTGTACAGAAGCAACCCTGGCTGTGCCCCGTCCAACCTCAGAGGACGATGGCCACCTGGGCTCCCCACACCCACTCTGTGCCCTCTCTGGGCCATGTGCTGGCCCCACACGCTCACCCGTGCAGTCTTCTCTGGGATCGGCCGAGGAAGATGGCCAGGACCAGCACGATGAGCAGCAACATCGCCAACACGGCGCCCACCAGCCCGTATACAAGGCTCTTGTTGACTTTCCTCTCACAGTTCTCTCCCCAGTACCAGTCCGAGTCTGTGTTCGGGCATCTGGGGACACACACAAGCTCAGCCCCCCTCACACCAGTCTCCCAAAGGCCAAAGTCAGTGTCCAAAGCACAGGCACCCAGGAATCCCTGTCCTGAGAGCAGGCGCCGGGTGCCCAGGGAGCCTGGGTCCTTCCGGCGCTGGGTGGGTGGGGACAGCAAAGCAGGACCTGAGAAAAACGGGGGCTTAGAGGGATCCCGGAGAGCTGGGCACCCCACGCCAAACACGTGATGTTTACCCGTCTAATCTCAAAGCTACCGTCCCCCGGACGGGCTTGTTATCATGTTTTATATTTTGCAATTTATGATCTTGGGAATTTAAGCGTTCAGGCCACAGCTAAAGCTGATAATGGCACCACAGTTGAGATAAGGTAAAGGAAATTAATGATAGAGAGAGAGAGAAGATGAGAGGAAGGTAGAGAGAGATGAGAGAGAGATGAACCTGAGCCTCCCCAGGAAGGGTTAGCTTTGCTGGTGAAGGCCCATAGTGCTAATCTGTGCCCAGCCCTTACTCTCCTGGGGCTGGGGGTGGGGGATGAGAGGCAGGTAGAAGGAAGAGGGGATGGGAGGGGATGTGGGGGCGGAGTCGTCTTCCAAGCTCTGCCCGCCCGTACCCATGGATGGCTGTGAGGGAGGGGAGAGGGTGGGCGCTGGACTAGGGGGGCACTCACAGGCAATGGGGGCCACTGAGCTGCAGCTGGCATTCGCCCAGGTTGCAGTTGAGGTGCTGCTTTGAGCCTGGGGTGCACCTGGTCGCACAGGTCAGCCTCCCATTCAACTCCTCCACGTAGTAGAACTGGCCATAGCCTGTGGCAGCATTCTTGACACATTGCTCTGGGGGCGAGGGGTGGGTAGCACGAGTCAGCCTGGCCAAAACTCCCCGAGACCCCACGTTTACTGCCCCCCTCCACCCCCTCCTGTCCATGGCTCAAAGCAGCCACTCACCCTGGGGGTCGACCCAGGTCTTCTTCACCATGGCCTCATCTACAGTGGTGTCACTTCTGTTGTAACACAGTTTGGAGCCTGCAGAGGATGGGAGGGAGAAAAACCAACAGAAGTGCTTCCCTTGCCTCCGTGGGGGTAGCTGGGCCTCCCCATTCTCTACCACGCCCTCCATACTGTGGTCTTGGCTTCTCCCCAGATATAATATGCAACCAGGCCTGTGAGCAGGCTCAGGCGGGGACACTGGGGGTGGTGACAACCCCAGCCTGGGACTGAGAGGGCCTGGTGGGAGGAGGATGGCGCTGGGGGAGGGTCACATGAGACAGGGAGACCCTGGTGGGGCCAAAAGCTGGACTTCAGCCCACCCCAGCACATCAGTAAACACCTGCTGTCTGTTCTCAGCACACGATCCTTCCCACGATCAATGCTGATTCTCTTTGGTTAAAGTCACAACTCAACTGGAACACACACACGCAGGCACACACACATGCAACACCCCACCACCCCCCGCCAAGAAATTTGGCCTGTGTAAGCAAGTGTGTGCTTGTGACCTCCGGTGCACTCATTTCTACTGTTCCTGTGCCAAAAGGTCCTAGTATCTGCTATCACCTGGGCCTGGCTTCTAGACTGCAGTAGTGACTGGGGTGCTCCAGGAGAAAGGAGAGAGAAGGAGGAATAGACCCGCTTTCCCACCACTGTCAAGAAGCTTCAGGTGGACCTACTTTGACACTTGATCGCATCACTCTCAGTTATACTGGTTTCATTCGTAATTTTGGCCCTCACGATCTTTGTAAGGTTCTCAAACAGCGCCTCATACTCTAGGATGTAGTTTGTCTCCAGCACAACGTCACTTTTCACCACGATGCTTCCGTTGCTGCAAGCAGGAGTTATTTTATCAGTGACCCCACGTCACCCACCCACCCAGCAAGTGGGGCCCACACTGCAAGGGGGAAACAGGAGCCAAAGCCATGATATGCCTGACTCAGAGGCAGCAAAGAACAGGCAACAGAGCAAGACAACATGAGATCCAGAAAGATCAGTGGCCACAAGAAATAGCAACATCTCCTTAAAAATACAGGCTCTTGGTGGAGGTTGGGAAAATTGGAACCTTCTTTGTCCACTGTTGGTGGGAATGTTAAATGGTACCGCTGCGGTGGGCAGAGTTATCAGATGATTGAACAATTACCCTTTTGAATACATATTAGAAGTGATGACAGGGCCTCAAAGAAATATCTGTTCATTCTATTTATAGCAATATTATTCTGAATAGCCCAAAAGTGGAAATGAATCAAGGGTCCATCAACAGGGGAATGTGATATCTAAATGCAGTGGAATATTACTCAGCCTTAAAAAGGAAGGACATTTTGTCATATGCTACAACTTGGATGAACTTATAGGACAAAACACTAAGTGAAATAAGCCAAAAAATACTGTGTGGTTCCTGTTATATAATGTCTCTAGAGTTGTCAAACCACAGAGTGGAAAGTAGAATGGTGGTCGACACAGGGTAGAGAATAGTATTGATGGGGACAGACTTTCATCACCTCCTTGCTGGCCCCTGAAGTCCAACCATCTGTGCAAGAGTCACCTTTCTAACCTCCTCCCCAGCGCTGCTGCTTTCCCCTCAAGTGGCCCTTAAGTTCCTGGGACTGTCTTCCTCCCCTCTCTTTGGGCTCCCCCTCATCCCTTCCCCTTCCCTCACCTGGTCCTCCAAGGTTCAGCTGAGTTGTCACACCACCCGAGAAGAATTCCCTCTACCCCAACCCCACAGGCTGGTTTGGGGGCCTCCCCTGATGCACCGTGTGTGTCCTTTACCATAACTTTCACCAGACTGCACAGCCATTGTCCTATCTGTATTCTGCCACTCCGAGCAGGAAAGCTGGGAGTACTGTGTACTCAGCACCCAGCACAGGGCAGACTTCTAATAATTTGAGTGAATAAAGGATAAATGAATTAATGAGTGAATGAACAAGTAGATAATTAATGAGTATGAGGGGTGAGTGAATGATGAATGATGAGTGACAAGCAAATGATGAATGAACAAGCAAAAGATGAATAAATAACTATGATGAATGAACGCATGAGTGAACACAGTAATGATAAATGAAGGAAAAAATGATGATGAATAAATGATCCTGGGACCCTTAGTGTTGCCTAGAGACTCTAACCCTTCCTGAAAAGAGGAAGCAGGACCGCAGGGATTGGTGGGGGGCTCCCACAGCCCAGAAACCTGCTGGATATACTCACCTCAGATTCCTGATGATCACCTCTCTGTACTCAGGGAGGTCGCGGCCCGTGTACACTTCATCCATCTGAAAGAAAGAGCTCAACTCGCACCCATCCCTCATCTCAGGCCGCTTCTGTGGAGCCCGCAGGAAGGAGGCAGGGAAGGCCCTGGAGCCCCACAAGAGGCACAGCCAGGATGAGGTGGGTGGGGCTCCAGGGGGGACACTCTCAGAGGAACTGGGGGGCTGCGGGGTCTCAGATGAGCACCCACACCCCTTCACACCACCGGCCTCTCCTGCTCTTACCCGCTTCTTGAAGAAATCAGTGAAATTCTGGTATATCTGGGAGAATGTGTCCAGCAGGTCTTCTGAGAAATTCCTGTGAGTCACTTTTACTATCACAGTGACGGTCGCGTTGATGGTTTGTGGGATTTCTGTGGGAACAGTGCACACTACGTATGAGACAGTGACTTCCCAGGAATGTCTTCTGGGATGGTGAGTTCTCTGCCTGTTGCTCCCATAGAGGTGTGGGAAATGGGGAGAAGAGAGGAGAGAAGCTCAAGAGTCAGGTGGCAGTCGCTGACTGCGCTTATCTCCGATTGCCCTGAAGTGGCCAAGATTGAGACCCAGAGGGAATCAGGTGGAGAAATGGGAAGGGCCGAGCCAGGAATCCACCACCGCTGCACAAGGCGACAGGAGAGTTTTCCTGAAAAAGGCCCCAAAGGCAGAGGCAGAAGGAGCCTGATCTACATCAACCCCTCTCCCCGCAGTGAGGCGGCAGAATCAGCCAACTCTCCCCACACTACCACCCTATTCCAAGTGCCAAGGGGTATGAGGACAGCGGCGGGTCTCAGAGGCGGCCATTACCAATGGGGAAGGAGTACACGAGGGACTCGCACTGCTGACCAGTGGTGCCAGCTCTGCAGTTGCACCTGTTTCCATTCCATGATCCCTCATTCTGGCATTGCACTGTGGAGGGACAGAATTTGTGAAGGTCGTCAAGGAAGCCCAAGAAACAGAAACTAGCTCCCACCCAGTTCTCAATATTAAGCCATTGAACCTGACAAAGGCAGCAGGACCAGATGATCACACAGTAACACTGAAGCCCTGGTCCTCAACCATCCCCAGGAGAAGGGGCAAAAAGAGAAATCGGGGAGCAAGGAAACGAGAAATATAAATGGACAAAGAAGGAAACAGCCCTATGAATCAAAAGTGGATGTCATGGATTGGTGACCGCAGAGCTGAAAGGGGGAACACAACAACGAATAGAGAAAGATGATGACATTGCTAATAAAGGGGAAACAAATACACACACACAGTCACATACACAGAAACTTACTTGGTGACAAAGAGACAAATGTGGCAGCGGTGTGGGTGGCAGTGGACACGGAAGGCACAGTGGACCTGCTGGCGGACCCTGTGGAGGTGGGACCAGGAGAAAACCTGGGGGAGATGGGAATAGCAGAATAGTCAGAGACCGGCAGGAGGGAGAGGGAGGAGTCAGAATAGGAAGCCGAAGAAGCAGCATTAGGGATTGTGGTCTGGGCCGGGCCGGAAGTCACTGTCCTGTGTCCTGATGCCAGGCTGCTTGGGAAGGTTGTGGATCCCTCACGGAGCACTGTGTTTAGGGAGATGTCAGAGGAAACCGTTGTGTGTGCTGAAGATGAGCTGGATGAGGATGCTGCAGAACTCAGAGCCAGGACTGTGGTTTGGGAGCTGCCAGATGACACTCCTGACGGTGTGGAGCCTGAGCTGCTTGGGAAAGCTGTGGATCCTTCAAACATCCCAGTGAACTGGGAGCTGTCTGATGGCAGACTAGTGTGAGCTGACAGAGGGCTTTTGTCAAAGGCCATGGACGTTTCAGAAAGGACTCTGGTTGGGTTGGTGTCAGATGGCAAGTTTGTAGGTCCTGGAGGTGTGTTGCTAGGGAAGGTTGTAGACTGCATGCGTAGGGCTGAGGTTAAGGAGCTGTCTATAGGTGCTGGAGTTTGAGCTGCTCCAGGGCTCCCCAGGGACACTGTGGATGCTTCAGATAAGACTGTGCTTGGGGAGTCAGGAGCTGGCACTGTAGTGTGCGTAGAACTAAGGCTGCTTGGGAAGGCTGTGGATCCTCCATGCAGGACTGTGCTTAGGGAGCTGTCAGAGGAAGCTGTAGAGTGCACTGAAGATGAGCGGGGTGAGGGTGCTGTAGATCGTGGAGCCAGGACTGTGGTTTGGGAGCTGACAGATGGCCCATTGGTGACTCCTGAACCTGTGATGCTGGGAGAGCTTGTAGATGCTTCCACCAGCGCTGAGGTTTGGGAGCTGCGTGACGCCAGTGTAGTGAGTGTTGAAGGAGGGCTTCTTTCAAGGACTGTGGATGCTTCAGAGAGGACTGAGCTTGGGAAGGTGTCCAATGACACTGTGGAATGTCCTGAACTGGTGTCAGCTGGCAACACTGTAGTCCTCACACCGTGCAACGTGCTTTGGGAGCTGTAGGATGACAGAGTACTGTGAGCAGAACCAGGGCTCCACTGAGACACTGTGGATGCTTCAGAAAGCACTGTGGTTGCAGAGGTCTGCGAGGCCACCACTGAGTGTGCAGATTCAGAGCTGGGGTGCAGGGTCTTTGGTGCTTCAGGGCTGACTGTGGTGCGAGAGCTGTGTGCTGGAACTGCTGTGTGGGCAGAGGTTGGGCGGCCTGGAAAGTTCGTCGATGCTTCAGTCAAAACTGTGGCATGGATGGTGGCTGCAGTCCCTGTGCTGTGGGCTGAACTGAGGGTGACTGGGAAGGTTGTGGATCCCCCATGCACGGCTGAGGTTTGGAAGCCGTCAGAAGAGACACTTGTGTGCACTGAAGACGAACGGGGTAGGAATGCTGTAGATTCCTGAGTTAGGACAGTGGTTTGGGAACTGTCAGAGGTCACTGGTGTGGGGGCAGAACCTGGACTGCTGTAGAAGGTTGTAGAGCCTTCTGAAAGGACGGCGGAAGAGGATCTTTGTGCTGTCACTGTGCCATGTGATGACTTCAGGGTGCTTGAAACTATTGTTGGTCCTACAAGCATGGGTGTGGTTTGGAAAATGTCTGTTAGCATTGTCGTGGGTGCTGAATTTGGACTACTCGACAAGACGGTTGATCGGTGAACCTTCTCTGTGGTTTGGGAGGCATCCATTGGCAGTGTGGCCCGAGCTGAAATAGGGCTGCTAGAAACAGGTGTGGAGGATTCGGTCAGGGCACTGCTTTGGGAGCTGCCGGGAGACACTTGTATGGTTGTGGATGTGGGGCTGCTTTGGAAGGGGGTAGATTCCTCAAGCAGGATGGTGGTCTGGAAAGTGTCTGATGTTAGTGTTGTGGGTTCTGACCATTGAATAGGTGGCGAGGTGGTCGATTCTGCATCCTTCCCTGTGCTTTGCGAGCTGTCTGTTAGCAGGGTGGCTTGAGCTGAAATAGGGCTGCTTAAACCAGGTGTGGAGGATTCAGTCAGGACATTGGCCTGGGAGCTACCAGGTGACACAGCTGAGCTTGCAGCAGGTGACCCGTGTGCACTGATTGTTACTGCTACATCCAGTCCTGTAGCTTGTGAGCTTTCACTGTGCTCTGTTGCGGGTGGCACCCCTGAGCTCCCTGGCGTGGCTGTAGATCCCTCAGACAGCCCCGTGCTATGGGGGCTGAAGGACGGTGCATTCGTGAGTCGTGATCCTGCGGTGCCTGGCGAGGATGTCTGTCCTCCCACAAACACTGAGGTGGGGGAACTCTCTGATGATGATGGCG
>PVJO010029593.1:0-16609 GCA_004026905.1 Hystrix cristata | reverse complement strand
AAGTACATCGAACATAGATATTAAATTCTCACATAGACCATTATTTTCTTCTTTTATAATGCATTTTTATTTCCCGTGATTGATATGGAAAATTTTATCACAGATTTTATATCTCTATCTGTCCTAATAAAACTTAATTTTTATATTTATCCATTAACCTGAAGAGCAATGCCTCACAGTCTCCTGGATTTAAAAAAAATGACATTGTAGGAAAAAAAAAAAAAAAAAAAAAACTCAATGTATACATTTTGGTAGTATGGTAGGGAAGATGGTACATCAGTTTTCATATATGATGAAAAATTTTTTCCAACTACTTTTTCTTGATAAGGTATTATGTGAGTGTATAACAGCTAAGTATTGAAACTACCATTATTAATAAGAGAGGTATTTCATGTCTGACCCAATTTAATCTAAAAATAAAGCTTGTAAATTACCAAAAACATCAAAGAAGATATATAAATTGCAGGGTTTTTAAATTGTTTTATAATATATTTTTTCAAACATTTTCCAGGCATCACATAGTTTGTCATCATTTTAACCGATCGGTAAAGAGAACTGCAGTAGTTACCTTTCTAGAGTCAATGGTTTCCAAGAGAGCAGATTTAATACAGAACATTTGCAAGTTACAACATTCACATACACAGGCCAAATGCAGAAAGACTACAGAACATCTATGCACTGAAGACCCGAAAGATGCAATGAAGGGCTGGGAGCCCACAGCACTGTCCCATGAACATCTGTGTCTGCAGTAAGAGGCTGAAGAAATCTGTACTGGAGCCAGAATATGATGCTCGCACAGAGGTCAAGACCAGAGCTCCCCCCCAAAACGAACAGCAGCTATCCTCAATGACAGCAAGGCCCAGAGCTCCTTCTGCGACAAGAATAGCTGAGTTCCCTTCAGGAGAACCAGCCGCAGCAGAGCTGCTCTTGGGGAACAGCCGGCACCATCTTTGCTCCTGTTTTCCTTTATGGTGTGACAGTAGCAATCCTTATGTAGATGTAGAACCACAGCAACTCAGTCCAGCTGGGTGCTCCTGCTCAAATTGACCACAATAAGTCCACTACAAGAACAATACACTCCATTGAATGAATCAGGTTAATACAGGTAATCAAAGTAACCAATTTAAAATTTCTTCAATATTTAATTTTCAAATAATTTAAATAATATTTATTATTTATATTGAACTCATAAAACAGAATCTTGGAAGAATCATATGATATCATTAATAATGTAAACTTTTTTCTTTACTGGGAAATCAGTGAATAATGATTTCATTTGCAGTATGTCTAGATTTGCATACTTTCCTCAATAGAGTAGTACATGTTTCTTTATTCAACACATTGCATCATATCATAATTTCAGCCAATATTTGATTATGGGAGATGGCGATGGAAAAAAGTTAATTAATAATTTTCAGGAAGAATATATGTTTTGAAATAGAGGTAGAATGTGTGTTGTATTTTAATAGCATTTTCAAAGGAAAAGATCATATAATTTTAACCCATAATCAAAAGATGAAAAAGTTTAATTAATTTGTTTAATTTTACACTGTGGAACATTATTTTACGTAAATCTTCCCATGGTTACATGTAAATACTTCCAATATATTAATAAGGAAAACAATAATACGTTTATTGTTAAGTCATTCTTAGACAATAATATATCTAATTGCTTAAATGATACATAAAACTACATATAATTATAATATATCTCCACATACCCAATAACAAAAATTCACTTCAACATCTAACAAGTCAAGAAAAACTTCAAAACTATGTTTTAAGAATAATACAAATTTTGAACCAGTATCTCATGAAAAAACTAGGTTTTAAATAACGTGCTTGAAAAATAGCAACAATACAAGACCTTAGGATGAATGCTATGACTTAATTTTTTTGTACATAAATCGATACTGTTATTGAGGTTGACAGTTCAGGGGCAGAAAAATGTGATTTCTTTCCTCACCATCACAAGCTTCATGGACAACACTGTATACCAAAGGCAGGTTGACAGAACTATATTAACCGGATTTAACCAAAAATTTATGTGACATGGGATCCTTCATAAATGAAAAACCAAATGGTCAAAGAAAATTCACTGTATGCTTAAGTTTCATGAAATTAGACAACCATGTAGAAATGTGATTAGATAGAAGAGTATGATTTCGTGTTAATAGACTGAGCAGGGGAAACCCAACAAAGTTTACTTATTCGGAATCTTTTGGCCACTCCGTACCACTGCTTTCACCACATCTTCAGGTGTGGGGTGGAACCCATCTGGAATGAGGATCTTCCAGAGAAAAGGAAAACACTAACAGGACTTTGACAGTTTATGGTTTGCTTTTGGGAAGAGTTCTAGAATTTTTTTTTTTTTTTTTTTTTTTTTTTTTTTTTTTTTTTTTTTTTTGCTGGGGATCAAACTCAGGACCTTCTGCTTGCAAGGCAAGCACTGTAACCACTAAGCTAAATCCCCAGCCCCAAAGAGTTCTAGATTTTATGAGCTATGCTGGGGGAGAGAAATTTTGCTTCCTATAATTTTGTGGGAATAAAGATATAAAAAGACAAATGAAGGTCCAAAAGATCTTTCTTCTGAGGCCCTTCCAACGTCCTCTATTTTGATGTATGTGGCATGCCAAAGTGTCACACTCTGTATTATTGTATTTTGAATCTTATTTGTTAGTAATGATGTTTATAATTCTGTTTCCTTGTAGTTTCTACTGTTTCAAATACTGAAAAACTTATTTTTTCATAGGAACTTTTATACCTTATGGTAATGAGTAAAACTAAAAATGGAAACCTATAGAATCCTATGATGTAATTTATTAGTTTGTTGATTTATTTACAAACCCTTCCCATTGAGTCTTATTAATGATGACACAGAATAATAATGTATGTAAAATTTTGAACATCTCAGGAAAAGAGTTAATACTCTTTATTTTGCCTTTATTGTCAAGGAAGATTTATTCCATTGTTAATCTACAATATTCAATTATGGCAACAAATATTGTTATTGAAAAACAAAATGTTCCGAAATGAATAGGAACATTTTCTAATCTTCATTTGACCTTTCTCTTTTTTTTAATTTCACCTTCATCACTTTATTGGTGCTATCATACTTCCCTTATGTAATCATTTTTAGATATTACTAGAAAGCACTATTGCCAGCTGAAATATAAAAGAAATAGTCCTTTTTACTGTGTTTATCTACCCTCAAATTTTCCTCTAGAGATGACAAAGCAATCCTTTACCTATAGTACCTTTAGATGTCTAATTCCTCTCAGACTACAGTAGACAGTCATTACATCTCAAATACTAGCTACCAACTCTTACTCCAGACTTTTTTCCCTAATACTGCTAGTTCTTATGTATATAAATCTGCCTACAGTGAACATTTCATAATAATAGCACATATTGGGCATAGCTAATATTTCACTGTTACCATTTATACCCCTTTTTTCTTTTTTCTTTCCCAGCTTTCCTTCCTTCTTTCTTTCTCTTTACTCTCCATTCCTTCTTCATTTTTCTCAATACAATTTTGCAAATGACATAATTTTGTTTTGATTTTATTCTAGAGAAAGAAAACATTTTGTTTTTCTTTTTCCCTTCTATTTTAAATAGACTAAAGCAGGAAAACAGTAAGGAATGATTTGAAGAAAGATATCCTCTCTGTATCTGAAAATCAAAGCTGTCATTTCAAAAAATAAAATTATCTGTTCCACTTTCCCAAGTTAAAACAGTTATACACACACTAAAATGAAATACATAAAGCTTCATAGGATTTTTAAAATTTTTTTCTTTAAAGGTTTATATGTCTTTCCCCAAAATAATTTAAAATGCATCAAATAGAACAATAAGAAAGAAAATACTAATCTGGTAAGAAATTCATAGTGTATATATATATATATATATATATATATTTTGTGTGTGTGTGTGTGTGTGTGTGTGTGTGTGTGTGTGTGTGTGTGTGTGTGTTGGGGATCAAACTCGGGGCCTTGTCCTTGCAAAGCACTGAGCTAAATCCCCAGCCCTTTATAAAATATTTTACTGCTTTCCGATCTTATAAGAAGCATTGGATTTATGTGCTGAGGTATTTTATGACTAATGTAAGTTTTGAAGTTACATTAAGGTGTCAACACCTGAAAATATGTGCTGCGTTACCAATAAATTTGCATTTGGGCCACGTAAGAATAGGCACCAAAGAAGCAATTACTTTTCTTTCTTTTTTTGCAGGAGGTTAGTAGAAATAGAAATGCTTCAGTTAATATTTACTATTATAGGTTACATTAAAAGTACTTCAAATCTATGTCATATAATTTAAAAGTTTCCTCTGAAACTTTTTGAAATAAAAGTATGTTTCCTTAATTGTTATACAAAGCAGAGTGCTTCACTTTTAAAAGATGTTTTCATTTTTGTTGCTAACACTCCTGAGGTTTATAAACCTCCATTAAAATTTTGTAGAAGATATTGAGTGTTCTGTCTTCTTGAATGATGAATCAAAATAATTTGACCCGTCCGCGTTCATGCAGATTTAGTGCAGCTTTCTTTAGCTAATGTTTGCAGCCATGAATAACCTACTTCCCCACTAAACCAGACCAACTTGCAGTCACGTTGCCCTTGTGCTCAGAGCAGTTAGCAACTCAGCTCAGGTCTCTATGACCTGACTTCTGCCTCCACCTTTTTTACATTTCATTCTCTACAATATCCTACTTAATTATATAGTTTCTAGATCACTATTTTTACCTTACGTATTTTTGAGTTAAAAAAAATATTCTTGCCCTCTCTCTGAAGAATTCACTTGTCAATATTTGTGTTTACCATTCAGATTTTCTCTAGACTGTACGTCATCTCTGAAATCTTAGCCTTTTATTCTATAATCTATTTGGGCAGATCTCATTACTGTTTTGCTTGGCAACTTTCATGCAGTTACCGTGGTTCATAGGCCATGCCATATGGATTCATAACCAAGTATTTAAATATTCCAGTACAAATGAAGTATGTGTACATAATATACAAAATTGGCTCTCCTATGTGTAGAGTTTGCATACTGATCCAACCAACTACTGACCAAAAATATTTGAGAAATGTAGGTCTATATGGAACATAAACAGATGCTTCCCTTTCCTTGTCATTATTCCCCAAACAATACAGTACAAATACTATTTACGTAACACTTAGTATAAATAATCTAGAGATGACTTAAAGTACACAGGAAGTTGCTTGTAAATTGTATTCAAATACTTTGCCATTTTATAAAATGGAATTGAGTCTCATTAGTTTGGTATCCTCAATGTTATGGAAACAATCTGTTATGGATACTGAGGGATTTTCTTATAGACAGACAGGTCATGGATTATAATTGTCCAACTTATGGATTCTGCAAGATTTTTTATGATGCAAAAGCAATACAACTTTAGTAGAAAATATACTTTAAAGTTTAAATTTTGTCTTTTGTCTAAGCTTGAGATATGTGGTTAGATACTCTTCCACAATGCTGAGAGTGTGAAGTCTGCCTCAAGGCACACAACTGACCTGCAACAGTATTCTGTGATGCCAAAGAATGATGCTCATGAGGTGCCATGCATTAAGTATATTTTTGACTTGTGATATTTTTAAAATAATGAGTTTTCCTCACTGCAAGTTGAGGAACATTTGTGTGTGTGTGTGTGTGTGTGTGTGTGTGTGTGTGTGTGTGTGTGTGTTGTGTATCAGGTTATTGACGGACATATGAAGAATATTTTAAATACACAGTAAGTATACAAATATTGAAAATGTATTACAATAAAAGCCATACCACCATTAATCCCTCTCAGAACTTTCCCCATTGTTTCTAACACATTTGATCATCACTGAATCAAGTGATTCTCTTATCATTTCTGTATACTCCTCATAATATAGTACTTTTCACGTTCTTATGTTTATGGCAGCAGTCTCCCCACTTTTTAAAGCCTTACATATTTCCTTCTCTTCATTATATACTGTCTTGAGCGCATGTTATGTCTTTGTCATATTCCATCTCCTGACAACTGCAGTGCAGATTTCTTTTTTATGATTCACTGAGGATTATTTTTGCAGCAAAACAACAATGCTATCCCTTGAGTTGATTTCCCATTAATTCACCCTTTCAGTAAGAACTTCAGGTTTCCACATAATTTAAAATATTCCTAAAATATCTAACAAGAGTAAGATGTGTAAATCCTCACAATCCCCTGCTGTTAGTTATGTGTAGAGAAAAAGAGCAGAACATGCTTATTCATTGTATTTCTTCGAGATGGATGGCTTTTTCTCTTCCGTGCTTCCTAACTTGCAGGTACCTTTACAATTCAAAGAAATTAGAATAATAATGTGCAGTGTCCTTTTTGTTTCGACACATCCGTATTTAAAGCTATTTTTGTAGCAGTATTACATGAGAGGATCACATTTGCTGTCATCACAGGACAGTATTCCAAGTTCACAGGTGTCAAGGTAAGTACTCATGAGTCAGGGCTAACTGGAAGAGGTCATGAATTATAATGATTAAATAAAACACCTCATCCTAATAAAATGCTCTTCCTCTTTTGACTAGTAGGATATTTTAGAGGAAATAATAAAAATTTTGCTGTTTCTCTCTATAAATGCAACATATAGATAGAAAAAATAAACTGTATTTGTTCTTTTTGTTAGTTTTTAATATAAACATGAATGCTATTTTAAAATGTATTGAATGTTACTCTATGATTTCTAATTCTGATGTGTATTATTTCATAAAACATACATCTGTGCTGGTTTTACTTATCCCTCTTTTAATTCATCATCCTTCTTAGATGTCTTGTTTCCTCCTCCCAAATAGATTGAATAGTCTTGAATTAAATAAGTCATTTATCATGAGCCTTAGATAAATCCAATGAAGAGGAAAATCATTTCTAAAACCTCCATTGATGTAGTCATTATTGCACTATTACAAAATAGCTTGCTATTAATTCTCTGAATCTATCCATCATAAAAGGTCATAATCTGAGTGTCTGGCTACTTCCATCACACTACAGTAAGAGTGCTATTTATATACATAATATGCCACTGAGGAATTTTAAGCTGCCTCATCTTGCTAATGATATAATATAATCAAGGCAGCTCTATTAGTTTAATGCATTTCACTCTATGAAATTGACAGTACATAGATTTACCTGGGCACTTAATAGATGTCCATATAAATTTATTTAATAATACTGATTTTATAGAGTATATTTCAGTTATATCACTTCATTTTCATTCTAAATATTATAATAAACTTAATTACCAAGCAGGTGGATTGTGTAATGTTCAAAACCAAAGGAAATTATATCTGCAACATAAGAGAAAAGAATATAAAATTTGATTATACACATGCACTATGTTTTTCATCAATATGTTTTTCATCAAAATATGCCTATTCTGAGATTCCAAAAGAGAATATGTAGACTAGGATATCTTAGTGTAATTCCTTATAAATTGTAAAAATTAATTAAGTCTTGATTATCCACTTAATAATAAAGATGTCAAAATATCACTCTTTTCAAATATTGGCAGCTCACATTCCAGCAAACGCAGTACCTGTGAAATTAATGCATTTCGTTCCTCATCTTACGTGGTAGTTTAGTTGAACTGTCCACTTGATTGGCTTGACAGCCACCCAGGAAATTAGTAGAGCACGCTTCCAGAAGTGTCCGGATGGATCATCAGAGCATGATGGTGGGGACTTTATCTGGTTCCCAGCCCTTTCCTTTCTGGCACTATTCCTTCATTCTGTTTCCTGGGCGCATAAGCCAAATCACTTGCAACTCACACTTTCTGCCATGACATTTCTGCTTTGGAAAGAGCCAGTTGTGGACTGAAATCTCTGAAGCTGTGAGCTAAATAGCCTCTCTACTTTTAAACTCTAGGTGCCTGTTACTTTTCTCAGCAACAAGAAAGCTGACCATTACACCTTATAAAACTGTATCCATGACTACTCTTCATATTTTGAACAAAAACTAAGCTGTGTACTATGACCTACACAATTTTAGATGATGCACACTTTACCGTTGACCTGGGTTTTCTTTCTCCTCTGGAGCCTCTTCTTGACCTCTCTCCTTAACTAGCCTCCCTTAATCTTCCTTAAATTCTTTACCCTGCGCTGACATTGGCCCGAGGAACTCAATCTTAGCAAAAATCCCCATCAGTTATGCCCACCTCTCACTTGCATCTCTGATACCTGTTCAACATGAGTATCTATTTCCTCAAGTTCATTTTATCTCTCACCCTCGAAATACATATCCTTGGCTTCTTTTAGAAAGCAGTACATTAGGTCAGTTTGTCAAACATACCTGTACTTTTGATCTTTCCTCTTAATAATGTTCCATCTATTTATTCTTTCACTGTGATCATTGACGAAGGTTTTAGTTACCATCTTTAGAACATACAGAATACATTTTAATATCACCCACTCTTTCAATGCTGGTCACCCCCTTTCTGTCTTGGTTTCTATATCTCAGATATTCTACTACATATAAATTCTTGTAGCCTAAAAAGATGATGCCATTCAAGATACACTCATTCCCCTCGTATTACTCTCTAAATTATTCTTCTGGTGACAAAATTCTTCCTAATTGATCTTTTACATTTCAATTCTGTTTCTTATAGTCATTCCTGATAATTATTTATAAATTTGCTGTCCAACTCCCCTGGATTCCACATACCTATTAATCTGTCTCAGAATTGTGCTCATTTTGTTCATAACAGAAAGAACAGCATTCTGCTAGAGGTTCCCCCACCACATACGCTACCTGCACTGGAATGTGATATCCGTGTTGCATTTTTTCCAGGTAGTGACACGTTTCACGTTACACAGCAAGTGGTTAATACATACTGTTAAAATAATGGCAGGTCTGAGATTTTATTTTGCATGAAACTTATTAAATTAGTGTAGGTGTTGGTTGGAAGCTGACAGAAGGGAATTTGAGGTAGAGACAAATAGCTTAATTCTAGCACAATAATTAATATAAACTTCACACCCCGAAGTCTCTTGGGGATACACAGATGATGGTTCTAACTGCATGTGTGGGGTCTCTTCTGAAAGACAGGATAGCTGGTCTTTCAAGAATACTATCTCAGATGGACATTTTTCTATGCATTTGCCTAAAATAATGTGAAGACATATTTTATGCTTCTATTTCATTGCACATATGATGTTTAAGGGAGAAAAGATAATTACTGTAGGAAGTTTTTAAGTTTTTATAAAAATGTATTTATATGAAGAAACAATACATTTTTTCCTTATTTTTTTATCTTAGAAGATTAAATGCACAATGAGGTCAAATCTGAAATTAGGTCAAACTGGCAAGTTTCCACATTGCAAATGTAGGAATCTTAATGTCTTAAATTAAATATTAAGCTTCTTATAAAAATGTGTATTTAAGTCTTCTGAACTATGTAATTTATTTTAGTAAATTCTAATACAAGTTTGCAGTGCACACTGATTACCTTCATAGTGCGGAGTTGGTACATATGCATAATACTTCTTTTCAATCTTCTTCCCCTCTCCTCTTTCCCCTCTTTATTTCTTTGTCCTCTTCACATTTGCAAAATATCTAAATCCCTATTTTAAATTATCCACCTCTTGTTTTTCTCTATAAATTATTTATACCTTGTGTATCTCATATAAGAAAACCATGTGATATGTAAGCTTGCATGTCTAATTTAATTCACTTAAAGTCACTGGAGGGGAAAAGGATTGAAAAACAAAGATGTGTCATGTACCTGTACCACCTCCCACGTCGAATGCAATCATGACACACTACTAACATGTACCAATAATAGTAATTATTTTCTCTAGTTGTACTTGTTTTTCTACAAATGACTCAAATTTATCCTTCTTTATGGTACCATAGCACTCCACTGTGTATAAATATCATATTTTCTTATCTATTCATCTGTGGGTGGACATGTAGCCTGTCTCCAAGGTCTAGGTGTTGTGTGAGTTGTACTGTTATAAACATGAGTATGCATATATCGCTATAATATTATAGCTTTAAAACTTTCAGGAAGATATATAAGAGAGGAAACGCTGAGTTAGGATTGTGTTTCTTGTTCTGGGCCTTTTATATGTCCATATGAATTTTAAAATTTGTTATAGTTATGAAAGAGATATATATATATAGAGAGAGATGGATGTTTATCTATCTATCTTGCAAGAGAGAGAGGGAGAAAGAGAGAGGATGTATGCTCACTTCAGGAAAAGAAAAATAGTATGATGTTTTTTCAACAGATGGTGTTGCCTACATATGGAGGTCCCTAGAGGATGTCATATATCACAGAAACCCCACTACACTACTGGCCTTTATAGAAGAAATTGAAAACGCATGCGCAGCAATCTCAGTAACCAGGGTTACATAAGCAGCAGTTTGCCACACTGTTAAATGTCTGGAAGCTGATGGCCACCAATTTGAGCACCACTTGTAACTACAGAAACCAACAGTGACTTGTATTAATCTCAGGATATCTCAATAAATTCAGTATTAAAATATCTGTACAAGTTTTTCGTGATATATATGTCAGTTTTAGTAGACTGGCCATTTTGACAGTAAGGTTTCTTCCTACTCAGGAAGTGGGAATATCTTTCCATTTTCACAGTCCTCTTTGATCTCATTTTGCAGAGTGTGGTAGTTTTCATTGTCTAAGTCTTTCACTTTCTTGGTTAGGTTGATTCCTAAATATTTTTCTTGATGCTATTAAGAATGGCCTTGACTTTCTAATTTCTCTTTTGGTGGATTCATTACTGATATCCAGAAAAGTTATTGATTTTTGTATGTTGATTTTGTATCTTGTTACCTTTCTGAATTTGTTTATTCAAGGAATTTTTACTGGCATTTTAAGGACCATGACTTTGTCAGTAAGTATAGCTATACTTTTTCCTTCCTTAAATCCATGCCTTGTTTTTCTTTTCTTGCCTGATTGCTCTTGCTAATGTTTCCAGTACTATAGTGGACAGAAATATTTTGTCTTGCTCCATATTGAACAGAAGTATTGATAGTGGACATCTTTGTCTTGCTCTTCATCTTAGAGGAAAAGTTTTCAGGTTTCTCCCCATTAGATATGATGTTGGCAGTAGGTTTCTCGTTAGTGGCTTTTGTCTGATTCAGTTCCTCATGCCTATTGTCTTCGGGCCCAAGATCCAGTTGACACACCTCTGAAATCTACAGGTACTTTAGGAAACACCAATACTCCTCAAATGTTTAATTTATTTCAAAAGGAGGGAATATTTTCCATTCCTGGAAATTGGCATGACCTTGATTCCAAAACCAAATAAAGACTCAATTCAAAAAGAAAACTACAGACCAGTTCCTTTAATGAACATAGATACTAAATCCTCGAAAAGGCACTGAGAAATAGAATGGAACAAATCATTAAAAAGATCATATATCATGACCAAGTAGGCTTCATCCCAGGGATTCAAGGACTTTTTTTACATCTGCAAATCAAAAACTGTAATCTATCATTAAAGGGAAACAAGTTAATTACTACATAATCATCTCAATAGATGTAGAGAAAGTCTTTAGCAAAATCCAACATCTATTTGTGATAAACTACATGATTTTAAACTCAAAGATTTTTGAGTAGTAAAGGATCCATTTTCCTATTTCCAATATAAACATTTCTTTTGTATTCATCGTTGAAACTTTTTAATTTTTTTCAAAGCAAAACCATTTTATTTAGCTTCATACTGTATCTTACAAGTTCATGAGTTATTTTCTTTAGTCATATTAAAATATAATTAAATATTTATTATATTTGAGCTTAATGATTTTGAAATACTAATGACAATACGCAATTCATTGTTTTACTGTATGGCCCATGAAGCAGAACGACATGAGAAAGACTTTTCCATATTTTCAGCATGTGGATTTATTTCATTTTCATCTTTAGTAAAATAATGGCATAAAATAAAGGTTATACTTATGAAAGCAGAAACTTTTTAATTATAGTAAGAGATAAAGTTAAGTATAATGAAGTAATCTTGTTTTTTTTACTTGGGTTTCAGTTTTGTAAAATTAATAAAAATCCAGTTAGAGTGGAAATACTTATTATAGCTTTATAAACATATTTTCAAGAAATTACTTATATTAATGTTTATTTCTGAAGTAAAATATAAATGAATAAATCTTTTAAACAACAATAGTAATAGTAGCAAAAAGGTATACACTCCAATTCTGTGATCATATTCTGATGAATGTCACTTGTGATTTTTCTTGAAAAGAAAGGAGTTGGGAGAACTATAAGATAACTTGAAAAAGATACCTTAAAAGATGCAACATCGTAAAGGTCAGTACTTTGTAGATACGGTGTTCTCCTTACCATCTTCTTCCAGCCAAAATTTTATTGTAGGTACTGTAATAGCATCTGCAATTATTTAAATGACCTGCCAGGTATTTTCCTAAGTAATCAAAGCTCACCAAACTTCATAGGAAGACAGTATAATCCAGATTTTTTGCAATGTATGCACACAAATACAACTTAACTGAAAATAAAATACTAGATATCCAAACATATATTTGCATATATTTTTAATGAAAATTGGAACAGTATGAGTCAGGTGTTGGAAATAGCAGATAAATACATTAAAATCTCTGTTGTACATATACGCATACTCTTCACCCAAAATGTTGACCTAAAGTGATCACTTGGAATATTATAGTAGAGAAATAGAAACTAAATGTAAAATACAGAAGTAAACACGTCTGGAATTGAAAAAAAAAATACTGAATAAACATTAACACGAAAGGGAGGATAACATCAAAGATAGTCAATGATTTTGAAGAGATAGGAAGATATTTATAGGAATCTAGAAATTTCAGTGACAAAAAAATGACAGTTCAGTATAATTTGAATAATGCTTAGAAGATTTGAACAAGAGATGGAAGATTCCCGTTTAGGAAGGTGGACTTCAGAAGACTTGAAATAAGATCTAAAAAATGCTAAAATTACCATCATAACTACACAAGTAACTTTCTATAAAACCAAAATTATCTTTAAAAATAGATGTGATTAAAGTTGTTTGTTTAATTTTGAATTCCAGCATGAACGATGTATCTAAAAGTGTACCTTGACTAATTACAATTTTGTCACATATCTTATATATTATTTAGTCTATTAGTCTGATTTTCAATCTCTATAGATGATAATTAACTTCATAAGATCTTTTAAGGTAAATAAATGAATGTGATGCTGGAAAAATTAAAAGGGGTGTGAGAAGAAGACCAAAACAAATTGAAACGCATTATGTACATGCATCAGTTCCCTACAGTGAGTATAAATAAACATTATGTCCTTCAAACATGTACTAATTGTATTAGTTGATTTTCTCATTGCTGAGACAAAAATACCTGTTGCTGAGACAAAAATTAAAGGACAGGTTTATTTCAGCTCACAGTTTGTAGAGGTTCCAGTCCACAGTCAGCTGGCTCCAAGGCAAGGTGGCCTGACAGAGGGCGTTGCAGAGGAGAGATAGTTCACAGCAAGTGGGCAGGAAGCAGCAAGGCTGCCTTCTTTCTGTGTTCTTATATTCCATCCATGCTATAAGCCTATTGATTGGTGCCACCCACACCCATGCTAGAGCTTCCAGTATGCACAGCCTTAATCCAGTATCACATCTTTAATCCACATCATACACCCTCATTCAGCCACCTTGGTACAAATCATAAAACTAAGAAGAGTTAAAAAAGAAAAGAGAGTGAGAAAACAAATAAAAGAACAGAAAATTAAAAAATATAAATGGATGTCATAAAGTTCTTTGAAGATAAATATTGAGAAAACATGTCAGCAGGTATTTAAAAATGCTAAAGTAAATGCTTGAGTCAAATCTATATGACACACTGAAGAAAAACAGAAGTGTAAGTGTAGTAAATAACAATTTTGCAAAAACAAGTCTGTTTATTTAAGTATCTGACCACAACTGCAAAAAAAGAGTACTTTACAGAAAGCATTTAAATATTTTATTTACAAGAAGTAGTATAGTAGTAACACTAATTTATGATAAGTTATGTGTTTTGTAATCTATAGAATGACTACAAAAAATGAAAGAGTTGAAGCAGAAACAAGAAAAATTAAATAATTGCACATGAGGATTATGATATATTTAGAGAGTAAATATTACCCAGATATTAATGTTGTTAAGAAGGTGATGAATTAGAGTTTTCACATGGATTACCTGTTTTTAAATTAATAGATGTCAAACTACATCTTCATAAGCTTTTAGTATATGCAATTTCCCTAAATACATGCTTTAGTTTTCAAAGTTTTTTGTTACAAACCATCTAGCAGATTCAAAATGGTCACATTCATATGCTATTTTCAAAAGTCTACATTATAAGGCTATAAGAAATTTTATTGTTTTTTTAATTCAGTGAAACTTGAATGAAAATTTTACTTACTAGAAAACACTACTTTAAATGCAAGATAAAGAATTAGCAATTCAATACAAAAAGGTTTAACTTGAACTTTCAAATTTACCTCAGTTCTTTAGTTCACTTAAAATGTGTAAACAAAATCACACAAGAAAACGGAAATACAAAGTCGTTCGCAATACTTGCCAGTTAACAGATTGAGAATTTTATTTTTGTAGGAAATGTGAACCATTTGGTATTTAATTTCAAATTCTTACAAAATAAAACTTCCTGGTTTTAATAAAATAGCTTATAAAAAGGCTCAAAATTTCTGTGGACATCAAATACCTTCTAAAACAGTACTTTTATAAGCTGAGTACAAATGAATCAAAACCATATGGCAATCACTTCTTTAAAACGAAATGCGTATGGTGAAAACACAATAGAACAGAATCTTGGACAGAACTCCTGTAGATGTAGCCTCTGAACTTCTGAAGCTGTACAGTCATTTTCCTTGTACTGAGAAAATAGGGACCAGCACTAAGGATTTCTGCTGTTCTTCGACGGAATAGCTGCTCACTGAAGCTTGCTGTGGCAATGGTTACAAGTTTTCAGTAATTCCACGTCATGAAAACCCTTTGTGCCTCTATAAAACAAGTGTTGCCAGCCGTTTTCTTCCATTATTTTGTGACCACATTCAAGACATGAAAAGAAATACATGGTTCTACCATGACATGGAAAGGTATAGAGTAGGAAATTTCCTTTATATTACAGGATCCCAAATTTGGAATAAAATACTACTACGAAGAAGTACTTCCTGTGGTAAACATTTTTTTTTCCTTTTGTGGAATGAGTGCATATATACATTCCCCTTAATTAAATGTGTTTTGAAATACTGTTATGGGGTAGACACACAAAACGAGTTCACGTCTCCTGATGCTGAGGTCTGGGATGCTGGAGATGAGAAGGAAAAATGTTTACTACTTGAAAGCTCCAGAAAGCAGAAGGGGTCCAGAAAGTGGGTTGCCCTGAGGATTCTTCCTCTCAGAGATTTTACACATGGTATTAACCACACCTCAGACCACTCTAGGCGAAGGTCAACCTATGGTGTCAACAGCAGGAAAGGTTGTCTAGGAGTGGGCCTACATAAACAGGGCATGTAGCAAGCAAACTTTTGCAAGCACCACTGATTGTAACTTTTCTGAAATTAACAACACAAGGAGAATAAAGACATTCCTCAGAGGAGTATGAATGGGGGCTTGTTCTCTATCACCTTCTTTCTATCACATCCTGGTCGGGAGGCTCCCACCTGTAGATCATGGGCCCCTTGTTCATTGAACTGTTGGAGCCCTGACCTTGGACACTGGGTGTCTGTCCTGGGACTTGGCATTTGGCTCACCCTTGTTCTCAGGCGTCACATTATTTTGTCCTTTACTCAATCATCCTGACTCCCTCTCGGGCCTGGCTTTTCCCTAGCTGTCTGTCCTGCTGGCTGCAATATCATAATGTCAAAATGTGCATCATTTCTTGAGATTTCCTACATTTAGTTTCCTCTCAAACATACTGTAGTCTCTGATACATATTATGTTTAATTACACATGCAGCTGATAGGACAAATTGTTATATATGTATATATCACATATATGTACCATATATATATATATATATATATATATATATATATATATATATCATGTATGGCATATATATAATACACACACACATATACATACATAATTTATCAGGTTGGCTCACATGATCAGAGGCTGAATAGTCCAGCAACTGCTGGCTGTGGAGCCAAGGAAATCGGCAGCTTCTAAACCCAAGAATCTAGGAATATTGGAGCTTGTCTGCCAATGCACTCCCCATCTGAGGTTGAAGGCCTGGAGAGCTCTTGAGGCAAATCTTCATTCAGAGTTTAAAACATCTGAGTCTCATGTCTCTGATGACAGCAGCAGACAATGTGCCTACTCAACTCAAGGAGTATGGAGTGTGCATAGGCAGCATTGCCCTTCATCCACGTTTTTTCATCCTGCGTCTCAGGTTTCTCGATGGCACTGCCCAGATCAGGGCGAGTCTTTCCCGCTTCTTTTGATGACACACAGGCTGCTCTTTTCTGGAAAGGCCTTCACAAGCAGAAATATGCACTCATATTTTTCTAGGCACTCCTAACTCTTGTCAAGTTGACAAAGCTAACCATCATTCTAATGGTTGTTGAATCGTTATCTTTTATTACA
>PVJO010029592.1:0-16667 GCA_004026905.1 Hystrix cristata | reverse complement strand
AGCGCCCACGGAATGGGATCCTTACTATGGGATCACGTAGCCACCGGGAAACCCGCTGTGGACTTCCTCTTGGGGCTGTGGGTTTGGGTTTGAGAGCAATGAAGGGGATACGGATGGCATCTTATGCAGCCCAGTGTTGGTACCCTTGAAGGAAAATTCCTCCAAACCATGGAGTCCTGCTACACACTTAGACCTGGCGTTTAATATGAAAGGAAAATGACCAAAGCCCGAGGCTAGCGAGATGATGCTGTCACTTTAAATTCCACACTGGGCAGACTCCAGCATTCTGATGGGAATTGGGAGACGCTGGGCAGCCCCAGACAGAGAAAGGGGGAAGTCGCCTGCGGGCTTCTTGTCAGGGGATTGGCAAGTCTGGGATGGAGCTCTGCCCTGTCTCTCGGTTTGTACTCACAGCGGCCCCTCCTGCCTCTGGTGCTTTTGGGCAGAATCTAGGCAAGTTTGTACCGATCCCCCTTGGAGAAAGGAGGAAGCGTCGCCTGGGATTTGCTTGCGCATTATAGCTGCTCGCTCGGGGTCTCAGAAGAAATGTCATTTCGGGGCAGCTGGGGCGATATGGAAGAAGACAGATAGAGCACTTCCCTAAGACAGGTTTTTCTTTCCTGCCTGCCTCAGGCAGGTTTGGGAAGACCCCCCGGGAATCTCTTCCTAAAGTGTGCCTCCTCATGGCCCCACTCGAGTTAGAGAATACTAGAAGGAGGCAGAGAGATGGTGTATGTGTGTGTGTGTGTGTGTGTGTGTGTGTGTGTGTGTGTGTGCACTTCAGATCTACAATTTGGGAAGGGACACTGGGTGGGGAACGCATGACAGAATGTGGCAGTAAATGACTTAAACTGCTGTGTGATTTGCACCTCACATCGCTTGCTTGGCTCCAAAATACTGCCAAGGGCAGAGGGGCCATGGGGAGACTCTCAGAGAGACAGTTTGGGTCGAGGCCCTCTTTTCCAACACCTTTTAGGATCCTGCCCTCTTTTCGCTTTCCAATACATTTGGGAGCCTCTATAACTAAGTGCCTTGTCCACCCTGGCTGGGTACTCTTGGGCTTGGGCTCAGGGGCCAGTCGTTGTTGATTTGTTCCTGGCTGCCTCTTCAAGGCTTGCCCTACTCAGCAAAAATGCTGAGTTTTCCTGCTGTTAGCATGGCTTCCAGACTCGGCAGCTGGTACTTTCTCAAGGTAAACGGCAGCCGATCTCCTCGGCAGCGAAGCTAGGGAAGAGAGGGCTGAAATGGTGGGACATGGCTTCCTGTCTAGCTAGGCGTGAAGGGACCACTGAAAAGGCCTCTTCTAAGAGAAAGAGGTAGGGAGATACTTGAGTTAAAAATTATTTTTATATGTATATATGTGTCTTCTGGGGAGAGAAAAAAGCAAACGTGTGTGCCGGAACCTGCCCTGGCTGGTGGGTGAGATTCTACCTGCAGGCACTTGCAGACATACCAGTCTCTGGCTGGAGGCTGAAGCTTCTGACTGGAGCCTTCACACAGCTGGCCACAGAGAGTCCACTTTGGAAAGCTCCAGTTAGATCACAGCTCCCCAGTTCATTTTGGGGAAGGGGTATGAAGGCAGAGGAGACTTCATGTCGAGACCTGCTCTCATTTTCTCGCTTTCCCAATCCATAGATGATGGAAGCTGGGAGGAATATTAAAGAGCAGATAGGCAGCACACTGGGGCCCAGGGAGGAAATGAGAATTCCCCAGCATTCTCTAGGGAATTGGTGGCATGCCCAGGACTCAGCCCACATCGCCTGTCGGTTAGAGCAGTGTCCGTTTTCTTTACCACCCAGTCCAGGAACTATATATCTCACCCCACCCCTGCCTCACCACCGTGCTCCCACCCAAGGTAACTGCTTGTCTTCCCTCGTCAAACTTATTTCAGGGATGCATTTCAGATCTTCTCTATCTGGAAGCATGACCCTACAGAGAAAGGGTCTAATGTTTCAATCACTTTTCTGGCTAGACTCACTCACACACACACACACACACACACACACACACACACACACCCACCATTGATTCTTTTTCCATGTCTGATTATTATGCACAAACCATTACCAAGGACCTAATACTGACTGTGACTGGTAGAACCCAGCAAAGCATCTGGACCATACCTGAAGTTCTTATTTAAAAAAAGAAAAAAAAAAAAAAAAAAAGCTTTGCTTTTCAGAGAGCAAATTATACAGCCATAGATGGATGCAGATACTTTAGGCAAATTGATTGATTTCTTCATATTAATTAGATACTCATCCCATAAATGTATTCATATTGACCACACAAGAGCATATGTCAGCACAGTGCACTCACCCACAAGTGCACACGCTGATCCAGAAACCTTTTCTACTGACTGTGTTCCCCAAAGAGGGGATTGCTAGCTCGGACCCAAATTGTGTTCCCTCACAGAAAAGCATCGCCCATAAGAGGACTGGAACTAGAAAGGCCTCTGGATCAGAGGCCCTTGAGAAGTCGGATTCAGGCTCACTCAAAAGTGTGTGCCCAATCTTCTCCATGCTCTTTTTCCTGTGCAGGCTACTATTGAGATGCTTGGAGGTTTTAGGCCCCACTGCAATAAAGCCTTTTCCACACAGGCTTTTCCGGGACTGGCTGCCACTTTAGCTCCCAGAAGGGGGAGCTGTGACTCCATTTCAACCAAGGTGGAAAAAGCTCAGAGATTGCAGATCAGCTGTGGGGCCCCTGTTGAGTTTAGCAGGCCCGGCTCAGGCTGCAATGAATATATTTGTAGCAGTACAGAAGGGGATGATAAAAATGCTCTCCCCTGTTCAGTTGAAATATGGCATCTCCTTGTTGGTGCTTTTGAAAGTTTGTTATTGACCAAAAAGTCCTCTACTTCCCTGAAAAGGCTTTTGCTCGAAGCCCCTTTAGTTGTGTGATTAGTCATTTTCTGGCTGCATCTTCTCTCTTCTCCCTCCCAGTTCCTGGGATGAAATCACCGGTGTGTATCACCTACGCAGGCTGCCGAAGTGAGACATACCTACCCTGCGTCTCTCTCTTCTTCCCCTTTGCTAAAATCCACAGTTTAACAAGGTAGCCCCGAATTACTGGTAACCATAGTAAAGATAAGTGAGGGTCACGGGATTAGGACACATTTTCAAATGTCTTTCTTCTGTCCCCCACCATTGGTCTCAATTTTGATCCTTCATTATTAAAGATAACGAACGTCTTTATCATTTTCTGTGATCTCTTACATCAGCCTTTATTTTGTAAAATCTTGCCTGTATTTTAACATCCAGCTCAAATAACCTATCCAGGAAGTCTTCCCAACACTTCCTGTTAAAACTGATCTCTTTCTCTCCTGTCTGTCTATATATCTTTGTCTGAAGTGCTGGTAGCCCTGTTCTATAGCTCCATGGGTGTCAATCTGTCTTGTCCTCTTCAATATATTCATAGGAGCATATTTATATCCCCAGGAACTGACACATGGGGGTTGACCTATAAAGGTTTGCTTTTAGATTTCATGTCCAGTCTCAACAGTAGTTGCCATTTCTCTTTCTTCCACTGCTTCTCATTCTTTGTTTCTGACTGTTGCTTCAAACTTACTCGAAGCAAAACTATTATAGCTTCAAAATGACGCCACCTATACCAAAAATGTAGGGATACCGATGATCCAAGCAGGTAAGTAAAGTTACATCCTCCCTGGAAGTGAACTCCACCCCGATTGTGTTCCAGGCGCTTTAATGTTGTTCTTTTCTTTAATCTGTCTTCCTACATAGCAAGACAGTTACAGCCCCTGTTACATAAGAAGAACATGAAATTCCTGCTAGCGAGATCCCTTGCCCAAGGTCACACCACCAGCCGAGCAAGAATTTAAACCTGAGTACTCCTCACTTAACGCTCTGCTCATTTCTGTATGTTTTCAGTTAATGGACAGCCAAGGAGATTGGGTTCACAAGATACTAGAAATAGCCGGGGCATGTTACAACTTTCTGAAGCTGATGGTATGAAGGTGTCACAGAATCTCTGTTTTTCTTGAGAAGTTTCGCTGAAGAAACTAGTAGAGATTTTTCAATAACCAAGCCTTTCTCCTTATTCGTGAATTAAAAATCTGTTGGGTAATATACATGCTACGTGGCTACTCAGTCTCAGATTTAGTACTTTTACTGAGTTTTTTACCACATGAACTAGCCTACATTCTGTTTGAAGAGCTGTGTTGAGAAATTTTCCCACTTTGATCCTAAATTCACCTTTCATCCACGAGTCCCTGAAATCACATAAATAGAATTCTCTTCTGGTTGTTCACATATCATGAAAGTAGTATCATATTGCCATAAGTATTCTCCGCAGCCATGTCTTCTGTAACATTTATTTGGAGGCCAATTACCAGGCTGGATGCTGTCCTACTTGCATCCTCCAGTTTATCTCACTTTTAGGGTTTAGAAGCCACAAAAGGAAGGAGAGACAGTTAGAAAATAAAATGAAGATTAAAAGGTAGCATTTGTTCTTTCAGTTATTCAGCCAATATTTAAACATTGCCCTGGGTTAGTGCTTCAAATAGGACTTTCTGGAATGTTCATGGTGCTTTCCAGTGTGGTAGCTACTAGCCAGTATAATTCCTGAGCACTTGCAATATCGCTAGTGTTACTGACAAACTGAGCTTTTAATTTCTTTCTATCTTTTTCGCCCTTCCTTCCTTCCTTCTTCCCTCCTTCCCTCTCTCCCTCCCTCTCTCTCTCTGTCTCTCTCTCTCTCTCTCTCTCTCTCTCTCTCTCTCTCTCTGTTTCTTCCTTTCTTCCATTTTTTGGTGGTACTAGAGACTAGTAAGTATCTGGCCCTTTTTATTAATATTTTGAAACAGCATCTCACTAGGTTGCTCAAGTGGCTGCCATCACATTATGCTTATTCCTCAGCCTCCAGAGAGTAGGTGAAATTACAGATGGGCACTGCCATGTCCAGTTTAATTTCTCTTGATTTTTAATTTTAATTTACGTAGGTGTGTGTAGTTATCTATTACTGTATTGAAATTAGCAATGTACATGGACGTCGTCCTATTGTCCGTGGGGCTCACACTTAACGGAGAAAGAGATGGATAATCAATGAGTAAGCAAATAACTTAGCACAAAAATTTCGTATAATATTAAATGTCACACACGTAATTGGGGAAAATGCTAGAGAGGAATGTGGATGGTATAACTCTAGATAGGCGAGTCATGAAAAGCCTTTTCTAAGGAGATGATATTGGATGTAAGATTTAAATGAGAAAGAACTAGCCGCGTGGTTATGTGTGTGTGGAAGCATTATGGGCAGACAGAAAGATGGAGTCATTACAGAAGGGAAGGGTTAGAAAGTCTAAGAGATGGACCAAAATCCAGTATGACTGAAGAGTTTTTAAAATTTTTGACTGAGAAGGAAAATAACAGGAGAAAGAATGAAAAAGATAGACAGGGGCCTGAGGACAAGGGCTTGTATGAAGGAGTGAAAGGTTTAGCAGCTCTACCTTGCCGTTTCCTGTGGTCGGGACACAGATGTTCTAAGGGCGGGAACACATTTGGATTTTGAAAGGTGCTCATCACTGGGACTCTCGATGGACTTTTATCATGTCCATTTTTAACCACTAGTTTCAACAAGTTCTTGTAATCTAAATTTCCAGTCCTGCATTGAGTGCTCTATCCTGGAAAAACCCAAGTCTAACAGGAGCCAGGGGTGGGGGACAAACAGGAATGAAAAGATAGACAAAGAGGAGGAGCGTGAATACCTGGGGAGAAGGTAATTGGAATGGAGTCTGGTGAAAAAGGATGAAAACTAGAATCAGTTTTGATCAGCAAATATTTGTTACATATTTTGTCTGTGAAAGGCCTTGAACAAAGTGACTTGGGGTGTATGCTGATGAATCCTGCTAGGTGGTGGCAACCTGATAGATGAGATCTACAAATCTGTAAATAAGTATTTTCATAATTGTCCTTTCAGAGTTTGGGGAATGTGAAGACTAGAGGAAGATGCACATATAAAGATAGTGAGGAGGAAGAGGACAGGGACTATAAGGTCCTTGTAAAGACTGTATCTTTTCAATTTATATCTCTTTTAGTTCCAAGTTTCCTGCCACAGAAGCATGGGGACACAAGGACCCTGACTGTAGTCCTGGTTCCCACCACCATGAGCCTAGAGCCCCTTCAGAGTCTATCTTTCTCTCTGGCCTCACCTTCTGTAAATTGAGAAGAACCACACTGTAGCTTGGCTCACTGAAGAAATATTGCCAGGCTCTGTGGAAATGCTGTATGACAGAGTTCTTGTAAAAGCAGAGAGACACATGCATGGTGCCCATGCTTCATCATAAGGTTTAGATGTCCTCTCAAAAATGAGCAAATCTAAAAGAAGTCATACCTCAGAGCACAGATTGTGATTCAAGTCAGGGTGGCTGAGTGGAATGGATGGTGATCGCAGCCACGGTGCAGCTCTTAATATCAAAGTGATTAAGTGTTAACACAAATCCCACTGTCCTCCAGAACACCGGGGCCTGAAAAGGCTGCCAGAAATCCATAGACAGTCCTTGCTACTGAGGGGGCAAAGAAGACAATTAAGAAGATAATGAGGCTGAGGAAAGTGAAATTAATTTTTTTTTTCAAGTAAGAGTGAAGGGGATCATTGTTTCCCCAGGGAACTATCTTTGGTGATTGCAGGTGGCCTTAAAGAGAATAGACTGAGTAAGACTGGATGTGAGAAAGTTAAGAGGTAAATTACCAGACTTGCTTGCTGTCCCCACATAGGAACAGGGAGGAATGAGTGCACGCAGTGCATCATTCTGAACAAACCCCGTTCTCAGTGTGCAGGGGCTTCTCCCTGGGTGCAGAGCTGTGTACAAGGGTGTTGGGGCCATCTTGGGAATAGCTAAGCAACTGTATCCCCCCGTGGGTGGGAGATAGACTCATAAGGCAATTAACAAAAGCAAGATGCAATCGGTTTTGTGTAAATTGCAAAGGTCGCAGCAGCGGGGCTCCGAGTAAATGCCCATCTGAACAGCTAGAACCCTTTGTGGGTTAACATAATACTGGTCCCAAAGGGTTTCGGAGATATAATTTACCCAACCTTTCAAAGGTCCTGTAAATGAGCTAGTGGAAGTCTCTGTGAGAAAGAACGGATCCTGGGAGTAAAGTGAAAGAGCCGAGTTACAGACTATAGACTGATTCAGACGGAGGACGGATAGACATCCAGGACATGATTGCATTTCAGAGGATGCGCCCTATTAAACAGCCAGTTCTCAGTTCTCCGCTCTAAGAATTCGGCAAGCTACAAAACGCTGGTGGACTGTGGAATTCCTTGAGTATCCAGAAGCCCCAAGGTAAACCTGTTATCGAGGATTGGAGGACTATGACAGAGACAACCACCTTTAGTGAGTACGTTTCTGTTTACAGGATACTGGATAAGCTAGACTTCTCATGGAATTTGATGAGTTCTGAGTTTATAGGTGCATTGTCCGGGAAGGACCTACAAGGAGCCTTGCTGATATTATGAAAACATCTGCCCAAGTGCAGCGGCCATTAAAAAAAGAAAATCAGCACTTTGGTGTGTTTAGGAGTATAGGGGAAAGATTGAAAAATAGATTACCTGGCAAGGATTGGTAATACAGTTTTGCTGCCAGGATGGATTTTGGAGACATGGTTCTTTTTAGATGAAGTGGTCCTCGCCAAATGCCATTTCCAGAGATGGCCAAGGCTGGGGCGGGCTGAAAGGAGTCATAAAGAATTTTATTCCGAGTGCATATCAACAGGACAGCATCATTCAAAGTCCAGCGAAGCCTCACAAATGATTTCTGAAAATATTACCAGGTCAGCCACAATTTTGCTGGTAATTATACATAGATACAGAGCATACAATCTTCACCCACAATATTTAGAGATGCCTGAAGTGCCACCATTATAAAATCATTCTTGGAGTGGAAAAGTGTATGTTATATGTACAGATATGAACATGTCACATGTTCTTTATAATGTCACGGGGACTTGATATAGATTTCTCATCAATATTCTTCACAAAGTCACAGGTGGTTCTATCTCCCATTCTAGAAGTGGGGAAACCAAGGCACAGAGCAGTCTTGCTACATTTCTGCAGTCCTACACTGAGTCAATATTGTGCTGTTGAGGATTCGAATGCATTTGTGTCTGACTTCACAGTAGCCTGGTTGCAGGCTTCAGTGTTGGGGTTTGAATGTTGCTCTTGCATGTTTTAGCCACCAGACCTTGGCCTGCTTGTCTAATGTTCCCACGTCAGTTTCCTCCTCTGTAAAATGAGGATCACAGTGGCAACTCTGCACTGAGGTAACGCACGCATCTGATAGGTGTTTCAAACAATGCCGGACATGCTGATCAGCAGACTATGTAAGCATGGACTACGGCTGCTTTTTATTACCGTTACACCTTCCTGTGCCAGATTGAGCACTGTCTGTCCACCTAGGTAAGTTTCTCACACTGGAAACATCATGTATGCAAGAGATTATTATTAGGTTGAGGCACAGCCTTGCAAAGAAGCTCACTCAATCAGTCCTTTCTCCCCAACCCCAAACGTAGCAGCATGGTAGCAGTGTTTACAGGAGACATGACAAAGTGGGACAAGGGACAGAAATAGGAAAAATTACCAATGTAAATTTTTACATTCTCTGTTTTTCCATGGGTCAGACAGCAGATACAGATAGGGGATCATCTGACACTAAAACTGAAAGTCATTTTCCATATAATCCCATTTAATTTTCTTTTCTTTCTTTTGTTTTGTTTTGTTTTCTTTTACATATAGATTCTTTTCTCTTTAAGACCAAACAGTAGCTGGCTTGATTGGAGAGTCCCAACCCTGGTGACCCACTTCACTGTGCCCCTTGGTTTCCTAATCTTTGTGTGTAGTGTGTTCAGCAAGCGGGTATGGGTGAGAGACTAATGGATAGCATGCTGCATGCTCTTGGGTGGACGCTGTTTACTCTCCTTTTCGTGATTCCCTTCTGCACCATAATTATTGTTTATTTTATAAAGTGCTTGAGTATCTTGTTGTGTTTTATCTCACTTAACCTTTATAATGATACTCTAGGGCTGAGGATTTAGCTCAGTGGTTAGCGTGCTTGCCTTGCAAGCACAAGGCCCTGAGTTTAATCCCCAGCACCAAACAAACAAACAAACAGAAAGAGGATACTCTACATTTGGAATTGTTCTCCCCATATTTCTGATGAGGACATTGTGTCTCAAAGGTGGAGGGACTTGTGCTGTAATACCTAGTAGGTGACAGCACCAGATCTGAAGTTTATGTGTGTTGTTGGACATCAGTGTCCTGTTATTGACTCACCTTCCCTCCTTCTGCTAGCCAAAGGCATTCTTCAGTGGTTAGCAACTTGGTGGCTCCCCAAAGTCCAGGCTGATCGCTGCTGCTTGGCATCTGTAGTTTCAGGTCGGGGCAGTCGCTGCAAATGCTCAGCCGTTGCCCTCCATTCAGAACTTGCGCACCCTTACATGGGAAAGGCATCCATCTTATATGTTCCAGGAGATATTATAAATGGCACCACTGGAGGGAGTTTCCTTAAATCTCCTTAACAATCTGCATTTTACTTTCTCTCCTTTATCTGTCAGAATCCTGAATATCTTCCATTTTTTCAGTGCTTTCTGGCTGCCAACTTCATAGCCTCCTAAAATAGTAATTTAATTTCACAATGCCTCAGCAGGAAACCTTAGCTTAGCCTGTTTATTTTCGATCTTAAGTTGTGGAAGTTCAAATGCTGCTGAGACCAGGGCCAGTAGTCACAGGATGAGCTACTTTCTAACTCTGAGCCAGAGCCAGTACCGTGACCTTACTTTGCTCGAGAATAGAAACACCAAAGCGGACTCTGATAACAGTAGGGCTTTTTTTTTTTTTTTTTTTTTTTTTTTTTTTTTTTTTTTTTTTTTTTTTTTTTTTTTTTTTTTTTTTTTTTTTTTTTTTTTTTGTGGTGCCAGGGATCGAACTCAGGCCCTTGTGCTTGCAAGGCAAGCACTCTAATCACTGAGCTAAATCCCCAGCCCCAACAGTAGGGCTTTTAAAAGCAGCTCAGGAAATAGCAGGGTTGGGGTGGCGTGGATTGTGAAAGCCAGGTGTCACAAGATAGTACATGTTTACCTGTGTATGTCTCTCTCTCTCTCTCTCTTCCCTCTTCTTACTTGTACATTCACAAGGGCACATATAGAAAAGAATACTGAGCGTGGTTGAATCCTGGTAGGAAGGAAAAGAACAGTATATACAGGGAAACACACCCACGGCAAGTTTCTCCGTCCCTAGTAATGAAACATGAACCAAAATACACTCTGAAGAACATTTTCTATCAAAAGATGAGCTGTGGGTAGAATTTCCCAATGAAGATCAAAACGGCAACACGTGTGACCAGCAACTATATAAAAACTCAAATGCAGTAGCACTGTAATGCCAAATTGCATCATCAAGCTTTTTTTCTTTTTTTCTTTTTTCTTTCTTTCTTTTTTCTTTTTTTTCCCCTAACATAGCAGATCCAGTTTGGACAATAATATAGGAGAACAGACACTCTTATGTATTGGTAGAAATATATACTGAGCTCAGAGCCTTTTATGACATGTGACTTGTATTTTTTTTCTCTTTCATTTAAAAACCAGAGAGGGAAAAAGCAAACCGTGTTTACTGAACACGTTCTCTTTGTCAGACACTGTTCTAAGAGCTGTGAATACAGCCCTGAGCAAAACTAGGACCCCTTCCTCATCTTGGTGTTAGCATTCCACTTGAGGGAGTAGATAATATATAAATAAACAAGTAAAAATATTATGTGTCGGAGGGTGTTAAGTGTAATAGAGGAAAATAGAACATGGTTGGGAAGGAAGGCGTGTGGGGCAGATGACTGGTGGGAGAGGGCTGGCTGTCTGTGTGGGGGGAAAGGGGAGCCCACCCTGAGATGCTGACATCAGCGCAGAGAGCCGTGGGTGGAGCCTGGTGCTCACCCGAGGGGAGCACTCCTGGTGGAGGAGGCAGGAACGACGTTGCTGAGGTTGGCTTGTGCTCAGGACGGACAGTGCTGAGGTGGGAACCTTGTCTAAGGAGACCGCCTTGACCGGGAAGTAGGAGGTGAAGGAGAGAAGCAGGCGTTTGACTTTGATTTTGACCTCAGTCAGTCTCATCTCTGTCTCTATCTCTATCCGTATGCCTATCTCTATGGGTGTCTCTACCTATTTCCCTCTCTATTTGTAAAGAGAAGGTGCCAATGCTTCTATTTGAAGAAATTCTCCCTTCTAAGAAGTCAGTTAATTAGATGTGCACAAGTTTGTGAAGAAGGAATGTTATCAGAATGGGGAAAAAAGAAAGTAGAACAAAACAAGGCGTGCAGTACAATACTTAACAGACCTTAAGAATGACATTAAATGAGCACATTTATATATTAGAGAGTAGAATGAAGATAGAGAATATCATCTGTAAAGCAAACTAAGTAAAGGACGCTTCTTATAGTTTTGCAGTGAGAATGAGTATCACAGACACAAAGAACTTAGCAACCCGCCTTGGTGGTTACTGCTCCATAAGTGGCGCTTATGACATTCATTGTCATTGACCTAGTTTTTGTTAAACTACTAAGTTAAACACGCATATGGGGGGAAAAAATGATAGAGAACATGACTGTTTTATAAGCTACACCTATTTAAAAGTGGCTCTCTTTGGGTAATGAGTTATGACTGAATTTTATCCTTTTTGTTATGCTTACCTGTAGTTCCTAATATTCTGTAATGAATGTGCATTATTGAGTAATCAACATTTTAATTAGTGGGACGTGAGGGATCAGTGAGTAATTCATGGTAGGAAAAAGAACCAACACAGAAGAGCATGTCTTAATGCCGAATTTTAGAGAATTTTTATTTTCCACTTAACCTTGATCCTGAACAATGATATTCACAAAAGCGAAAGATTTTCTAAGTAATTTGTACTTTCTAATACATGTTAAAATAGTTATGGCTCACAAGACAGAGTATCCCGTGGGAGCAGCCCTGCTCTTGGTGAAACATCATGATTTAGGAAAAGTGCAAGTAGTACTTTCTGTCCTCAGAAAACTTTTTCTCTCCACCTCTTTTCATTTTGTGTTTTGGGGAACTCACCTCCTTCCTCTGGACTTGAGTCTCCTGGCTTGTGAAAAGAAGGTTTGAGATTCAGGAGAATCTCTAAGGGGCCCACTGAAGTCCCCCAAGGGGGCGCCAAGGGACTCCTCAGGTGTGTGGGGGTCTGACCTGCATGGGACAGCTCTGCTTTATCTCCGTTGCTTTATTATGCTTTTGTGTGATTTGAATGAGAGGCTCCCGGGTTTAAAAAAAAAAAAAAAAAGACTTGAACTCACCAGTTTAAATTTTAAATGGTCCCTAAAGTGGGCTTCTGAGCAACGGATTTTGTCCTAGATTAAGCCATCGTGTCAAACTCTTTGCAGACCAAATATGACTTAGGCGCATTCTCAAGGGCTATGTGGGAAGAGAAGGCATCTGTATGGCTGTGTCGTCACCTCTCTCATCACGACGCGTGGCGTGTAATTGCTATGAACAGATGAAGTGGATTCAAGAAAGTGCCTGCTATATTTAAGACAGCCTCTTATAGAAATGAGATGTTTGTGCAGGAAGCCTCAGGAGTGAAAGCCTGATAGTTCAAGCTGTCCCAGAAAGGCTTCGGGTAGGTGACAGAGGGACTGGAAGGACCTGTGCCCTGGAAGTGGAAGGGGGGACATTTCAGGTAAATGAAATGATAGACTTAAAGATGGCAGCCTGAGCTGTATCTGTCTTTCATCACAGAACCGCAGTGTGTTAGAGCGGGGCTGGAAAGGGTCCTCAGGTCCACCATATCCAAATCCCGCTTTTGGTGACTGAAGAAATTATGACCGAGAAGGGCGATTATCTGGACAAAGGTCACTCATTCTTTCCTACTAGGGATACGACACTTAGAACCCCAGAGCCCTGACTCCCAAGCAGAATTCACTTTACTGGTGCAACATTTTTGTATTATTTTCCATGGTGCACTAGTTCTTCGAATACTGAGAAAAATGTGATATATGGTCTAATAAATTTGAGAAAAGCTTCATGAATTAACAACTTCTTGGAAATTTTGATGTATATAAGTGCATCCAAGGCTCTGACAGGTCCTGTAATAAAGTGAAGTTCTGTCAACATTCCATTCGAGCTTTCTCAAAATGATTGGACCTCAACTTTTTATATATTTTTTTTTCATTTAATTCTTATTGGTAGGAAGCTCTAAACTAGACAAATCTGTCTTCCCTGGAGAAATCAGAATGTTGTGTATTGCGTGCACGTGAAAATTTTTATATAAGCAATTCTGATTATCTATATTATTTCACAAGTTGAAGTCATATTAACAAAATCAGCGTAATAAGAAGGATGCTTTTCCAGGTTTAATGTAAGTTTCAACTTTCTGTCTCCCTCTCTACCTCTGTCCCTCCCTCCCTCCCTTCCTTCCCTCCCTCCCTCCTTCCTTCCTTCCTTCTTTCTGCGTTTATTATCCTACTTTCCTACCTTTTCTTTGTCTCTTTATTTTCATCTTCCTTTTTTAAAAAATTTATTCCTGCTCTCTTTTCTTTCTTATGGAGACATGAAAAGAATTGAGATATATTATGTAAATGTACCAACTCCCCATGTAATCATTACATATACAAACATGTACTAATACAAATACAAATAAAAAAATCACACTAAACAAAAAGGTATATTTAAGGCATTACTATATTCCAGATAATTCTGGAGTTACTTCCATTGAGTAGGAGATTTTCCTGATCTGAAGCTGCTGTCGGTCTGATAAG
The DNA here is from genome assembly GCA_004026905.1 of Hystrix cristata. Classification (NCBI taxonomy): domain Eukaryota; kingdom Metazoa; phylum Chordata; class Mammalia; order Rodentia; family Hystricidae; genus Hystrix; species Hystrix cristata. The sequence continues at coordinate 2,896 of PVJO010029592.1, read as the reverse complement.
AAGAGACAGATGTGCAGCCAGAGATAATAAGGAGTCACTTGTGCAGAGGTCGGAGCCTGCACAGCACAGTGGAGAGTGGAGAGGGCTTCTCTCTGGGAGAACAGCCTGTTGGATGGTTGGAGAAGGCCATTTTGGAAAGAGGGTGGGCGATAAAGTGATTCGTCATGTCTGCAAAGCAAGCTTGGGGGTGAGGCTGTTGAAATAATGTAAAGGTAGCAAGATAAAGTCTCAGAATTTATATGCAATTATCTCTGTTCAGACGATTGCTGATAAGTTTTAAGACAAACATTGGCTTGATTAGATCTGGAATTGGGAAAAGCAAGAAGTGGGTGGGAGAGGGAGGGCAGAAGCTCTATGATCATTTAGGAGGTTATGGTGATGGTTCTGATGACAGATAGAAGATGTCCTTCTTGACTAGGACCCAGGCGGGGAAGTGGATGGAATCCAGAAGCACCGGTGGTGGGACGAAGGGAACGGAGGAGTTAAGGATGGCGTCCTCCGAAGTTGTGCCAGATCCGGGCCCTCTCGCTCTAAATAGTGCTTCCAGAAACAGCAGGGTCTCAATTATCTCACCGTGGGCTGTGAAATTCTAAAAAAAAAGTTCTCAAAACAAAATTAAGTTTAATTTGCTTTAATTGAAAAATAAACACATGCCATGTACAGCACTCTCAAGAGGAGAAAAAAGGGCTAGAAAATGAAATGAACAGTTGGGTGTGGAAGGCCCAATTATTGGATATCCTGAAATGAGACTTGGTATTGATTGAGAAAATGAATTTAGAATTAAATTTGGGAACAGGAAATGTAGGCTTTCTCTTTAAGCTTTGTTTTTTTTTTTTTTCTTTTGCAATATGGTTATTTTTACTGTTACTAAAGGCATTATAAGACAGCTATAGAATTAATGAAAGCCCTGAATGTGGAATGGACAATTTGAGTTTGGCCATTTTTCTATCACTTTAATTATGTGGTTTTTGTTAAATTGTTACAGTTCTTAGCCTCAGGCTCCTCATCTGTAAAATGGGAATAATAATCCATATATCACAGGATTCCTGAGAGGACTGAATAATTAATATACAAATTAATATTCTCATTTTTTAAGAGAGGAGGGAGAAGGATAAAGAGGATAAGAAGGAAAAGACAGAGGAAGGTGATAAGGGGCGATTCTGAAGAGGAAAAGGGCACAGTGCTGCTATGAGTTCAGCTACTCATTCACTTACATGATATTTATTGAAAGCCTTCTACATTCAGTCTTTTTGCTAAATACTGGGGATAGAATGACAAGGAACAGCTGAAATTTGCCTCTATGGCACCTACAGTGTAGCAAAGAATATTCTCAATCTTTAGGCAACAGAATGGAATCCAGGAGGAGGACTGGCAGAGGGAGGTGCCCGGGCAGCCTATGCTTTGGACACTCTCCTCTCTATGGAGCACTCTGTCTTTGCGTGGCCATTTTACCCTCCCCATTCCAGTGCAGCTGCGCTGACCATGGTTTCGGCGCCTCGTGTCTGAGCGAGAATGCAGCCATCTCATTCCCACCAAGGTGACGATCACTCGGGAAGGTGGGCTTTAAGTGTCAGATTCTTACAATATTAGAATCTTAGAAACATAGTTGAAGGGTTTTAGAATCTATCAGACCTTGCAATCTGAGAATCTTAGAGTAATAAAAACTCAGAATCAGAATCTCATAGGCTCATAGAATGGCATATTCATGGAATTTCGATTTCATCCAATTTTAGTATCATCAAACCTTAAAAATCATGAAAATCTCAAAATGAGAGTTTTTTTTAAAAAGGAGAATGACATTCTATGGTTATCTGGCCCACCTTCTTTTCAGTTCAGGGGAATTAGTAATATAGTATTAAAATTAAATATTCTTGAAAATGAATATACATACACAAAACATTTATGAGGGGAATATAATGCTCGATAACTCTAACAGTAAGCGCGCTGGCACCAATGGTGGAGACAGACAGAACTTCTGGGTATTACAAAATTTCTTGAAGGGGTGGTTGTTGACTTTGTTGACACCTAAGACTAATACTTATCTTGAGTAATAGGAAGCTTGAAGCAAAATAGGATTAATGGCTTTGCTTGTTGACCATCCTGCTGTATATTTCATGTTGGCTAAACCTACCCTTGCCGTCCTTCGGAAAATATTTCACTCAATATCAGTCTTCTTCCTTCGGACTGTAAGCTTGAAGACGGTCAGAACCACATAGGACTCTGTGATTTCTTTTGGGATCTAGAAATTTGCCTGCTAGATAGCCACTTTCAGAGTGCAGTCTTACTATCTTTTCCCTTAGAACTTCCTCTTGAATGCACGCGGTAAGCTATTCTTGTTCTGTGGCCTACCTTATGTTTTCTCTAAAGCATTAACTTGTATTTTCAAGACTTTTTTTTAAGATCTTGGCATCCATTTTGTATGGAGTAGTGATTTCTTCCACATTTCACATTCTGTCACAAGACCTCATATCCACAGGTGGATTTTAACAGGTATTGGAAGAACCTGCTTTGGAGCAGTGTGTAGAGTGAGTAAATAAAGCTCTTTAATACCATGCAGTCTGTGTGTGTGTGTGTGTGTGTGTGTGTGTTGCACGTGTGTATACTGCTCATATAAATTGTGCATTTGCGAGTATATGTGAGTATGCAATTTATGCTTAATGTATTTATGGATTCCTGAGTGCATTCATGTGCGAATAAGTTGAAGTGAAAATGAATGCTTATCAATAGGTAAAATATGTAAATACGCGCATGGTTCTTGCTTGATACACACTGGTTGAACACATACTGTATCGCTCACAATAAAATGCTTGCTTACATGGATGTTAACATATTTGATCTTACAAATATGAAGTAAGTGTTGCAGACTTTATTTTGAATGTTGTTAATTCCGGCTTTT
>PVJO010029591.1:0-16474 GCA_004026905.1 Hystrix cristata | reverse complement strand
ATGATTTTTAAGGGTGTAAAGGTGTCTTGAAACCAAAATATTTGAGAACCATTGGAATATATGATTTATTACTCATTCGCATATATATTAAACATATACTGTCTTATATTCTGTAATTATTTCTTGGCCAGTAGGATTGAGTGCACTCTAAATGCATAGATGTTGCCATATCCTAATCTGAGAGGTGCCCTAAATTGAAAAATTCTTAGACCTCAGTCATATCCGTGTGATACGCAATTAGGATTGCTTGACCATTTTCTAGTCAAAGATGATTTTCTGACACATAGTGGACATAGGTAATTTCTGTACTAAATTGTATTTTCTCATTAATTGTTGCATGACCTGCACGTCAAAATTATTTCTTTCAGCCTGGTGTTGAGACGAATACCTGTAATCTCAGCATTGGGGTGGCCGAGGCAGGAAGATCACAAGTTCAAATCTGGCCTGGACCACATAGTGAGACCCTGTCTCAAAAACCACACCAGGCCTGGGGATTTAGCTTAGTGGTTAGAGTGTTTGCCTTGCAAGCACAAGGCCCTGAGTTCAATTCCCTGCACCAAAACCCAAAACCCAAACCAAAACAACCCCCCAAAAAACACACACACCAAACCAAACCAGAATCTATTCTTTCATATTCAAGAAGTAGTTGTAGCACTTTTTCCATTTTGTATTGTTTCCAAGTATAACAGATTGTCGAACAACTTCTTGATCTGATTTGATAGTTTGCAATCTTAGATTTAACTTTGTATAGAATAAAAGTCATGTATTTGAAATAAAGATGATAATAATGTCTAATATTTATTGGGCACTTACTACATGCCAGACACTCTTCTAAGTGCTTTTACCTTATTAACTGACTTAGTCTTTACACTGATACCATGAAGTAGACCTATTATTATTGTGTCTCTTTTCTATTTTACCAGTTAGAGAAAGCACGGAGTGATGCACAGTTGCCTGAGGCTACATAATCAGTGAGCAGTGGAGCCAAAATTCGAATTTGGTTAGTGTGACCTCAGAACGAAGGACCAGGAGGAGCTGCTACACTGCGGTTCAGAAGAGAATTTAAGTCCCACTTCCTCTCGCAGGCACAGACCGCTGGTCAAAACTCCCACTTCTTTTAAAGAAGTGCCCCAGAGCCCGGCCATGCAGGCCTTCGGCTAACCTCACTTCCTTTTTCCGTGGACTCCTTACGGGGAGGAAAGGGCTCTTCCTCCTTGTTTCTCCTGCCCGACACTGTCCGATCCAGGCCGGCAGGAGGGTGCAGGAGGCTCCCGGCAGGTTCAGTGTAGCAGCTTCAGGTTATGAAAAAGAAGTTCTACTTGGGAGTCAGTGTGATCAGCTGAGGAATCTCAAGTGTTATTCTGTTAAATTTACCTAGAAATCTTGCCAGTCTAAACATTTCGATGCTAACAAAACTGTCAGCTTCATTAAAAGCCAAAGAAACATTTCTAAGCTGAACACAGCCAACCAGTCCGGGCTTGCACGGAACCCTGGAAGTTCCCACACAAAAGTCGTTGTCCTTTAACCACAGACTGGGACTTATTTTCTGAAAATTTCCTTCTGCAGGAGGACAATGTAAAAACCTCAAAGAGTTACCGTGTCTCTGCTCTCCTGAATACCATCACAAGGATTATGTGTTCAAAATGTAAGGCTCACTTTTGAAGGGTGTATTCGTGTTTTTGTCGCCTGTATCTGTGGGATATTATGACATGGTTATATTCAGTCTGTTAAGCAAATGAATAAAACGTAACATGTTAGCTGGAAATGAGAAGTAGAGATGACTAAAAATACGCAAAATAACTTTAAAAGTGGATGTGAGTATTCAACTAAGAACAGAAATTTTGTGGCTCTGGTCCCAGGGGCCTCACGAAGGCCTGAGAAAGAGGAAGACAGGCAGAGAGTAAATGTAGACGGGCCGGCCAGGTAACCAGAAATTCTGCACAGTGCTCCATTTGTGTGCAAATATTTCTTACACAAATTTTCCTAAACTGAGATTTTTGAAGACCACTTACATTAGACCTGCCACAGTAAGACTATTGAGAGGAGAAAAATGTGGAAGTTCACCTATCATCTAACTCTAGTCCCACAAGTATCTGTACAGTCATTACTGATTTTAGAAATGCAAATATAGACATTCGTATAAATATAAAAAAATTTTACAGAATTAGAATTTTAGTGTTCTAATATCTTTTTCTACACTTAATTGCTGGTAAATAATTTTCTGTGTCATTGAATATAAATCTTTATCTTGAATGGTTTTAAAAATCACTATACATTTGAAATTGTATTTATTTAACTTGAAGACTTTTAAAGAGATCGCTTGACAGCTTATGTGTAGAACTGTTACAGGACCCCCGCCCTAAACTCAGGCGGCCACAGGCAACTGCAGACTGTCAGGCTCCATGTTTCCTTGATAACTAGTAAGAGAGGTGCTAATAAGGGCTGATCTTTGAGGCCCTGCCTTACAAAAAGGCAAAAACAAACTACAGGATTAACTAAACTGACCCAGCAGGCATCCCTGAAAAGTGAGGTAACTTCATTCTCAGGCAAAGTCAGTGAAAATTGTTGTAACCAATGTAATCAACCAATACCTGCATTCAAATGAGGTAAAAAATTGTATATCCAATCAATGGACTTAGTGGGTGCCCTAAAATCTTGGTGGGATGGGGTTTCACAAATAAATTCTTCTCTCTTTGCTTGGTTTTTGGCTCAGGGTTTGGATGCTAGTCTCCTGGGCCGGTGCTAACACACTAAAAGAGCTGTATTCTTGTGACCGGCATGGTGCCTTCATTTCTTTGGTGTGAATCTCCTCTTCTATAAGAGAACAGTTAACCTCAGTCTCTCTTGTATTATAATCAGCACCACTTAGGCTGCCCTGTATCAATCCCCTCAAGCAAAACAATTGAAGTTTTCTCTCAGGGGAAATTGATTGGAGCCTGAGAAAATAATTCTACATTATGGCTTTCATGGTCTCCTCAGTAAGGGGGATAAACCACAAAATATTGACCCTAAATGCCTATCAAATCTCATCTAGGGGTTTGTCTGTTTTATTTATTCGTTCAAAGAACCAACTTTTTGATTCATTGATATTTTGTATTGTTTTCTTATTCTCAATTGCATTAATTTCAGTTCTGATCTTAATAACTTCCTCTCTCCTATGAGCTTTTGGGTTTGATTTGTTCTTCTTTTTCTAGATGTTTGAGGTTCAGCATTAAATTGTTTATTTGGGCTCTTTCTGTCTTCCTGATGTGGGAGTTCAATGCAATGAATTTCCCTCGTAGTACTGCTTTCATTGTATCCCATAGGTTCCAGTATGTTGTATCGGCACTATCATTAAACTGAATAAATTGCTTAATTTCTTCTTTAATTTCTTCTGTGACCCAGCTGTTGTTCAGAAGGATGTTACTTAGTTTTCATGTGTTTATGTGATATTTTTGTTTTCTGTTACCATTGAATTCCAGTTTTATTGTGCTGTGGTCTGATAGTATGCATGGTATAATTTCAATTCCCTTACATTTACTTAAACATGCTTTATGAGCTGTATGTGGTCTATTTTGGATGCTGTCCCATGTGCAGCTGAGAAGAATGTGTATTCTGTTGTTGTGGGGTGGAACACTCTGTATACACCTGCTAAGTCCATTTGTTTGCAGATTCGATTCAGTTCTGATATTTCTTTGTTAAGTTTTTGTCTAGTTGATCTGTCTATTTGTGACAGTGGGGTATTGAAGTCTCCCATTATAATTGTATTAGTATTTATTTGATTTTTCATGTTCCTTAATATTTGCTTTATGTAGTTAGGTGTACTGATATTTGGTGCATAAATATTAATGATTGTTATTTCTTCCTCTTGGAGTTTTCCTTTGAGAAGTATGTAGTGACCTTCTTTGTCCCCTCAAATCTCATCTAATTTCTTCGAATCCATGGCTATTTTTTGTTACTCTTCAATGTGACATAGTGTCAAGGAAAAGAAAAAATTTTGAGAGAGCAAGAAGGACAAAAAAACCAATTTAAAGAAAACAAACAATACAGGGAATAAAGATAGCTTTAAAATACATACACTAAACCAAAAAAAAGTGAAACAATTTTAATTACTATTTTCACAGAGATAGGAGAAAATAGCTTCTTATAAAAAAAAGTTGCTATTAATCTTTCCCCCCTAGACAGAACAACAAAGCCCTCTTGAAAATGAACAGCACAGAAAAGAGGATTACTACAATGTAATGTATTTATCATGGACTTGTACAGTATGTGTTAATTTTTAAAACAATGAGAATTTTGAACAAAAATTGGTTTAAATCTATAGATTATATCTCTACCCAAATTCAAAATCTTTCTGTTAATTTATAATTGTTTTCAGTAAAGTGCATTTTTAGTTTCTCTTGATTATATGTATTTCTTATAAAAGTTATTCTTTGATATTTTCCATTGTTTCTGATGTTGGCGGAATTTCTTCTCCTCCTGCAACTCTGGGTTGCCTTCCGACAGTGTATTCTGCCAGAGACAATTGATGCTGCTTTCCCTCTTTGCCTTATTAGCTGAGAAGAAAAGTACTTAATGGTATGTCATGGTTTCACGTAAATGTGGTTTAGGCAAAGATTTTTGTCATTATCCTTCCTCTTCAACCACAACGCTGGTCAAACAACCACTTCCTGTGTCAGGCAGCAAATCCTTTCCTACAAGCATCAAATGTGTTACTCTTTTTTTTTTTTTCCTGAGGTTCTCATTGTACATTTTAGATAGCAGTGTATTATTTGACCAGTCTTCCAACAATCTTCGCATAAGATGTGAAGAACATGAGAACAAAACTCTTCATAAGTAAGGATATCAAAAGAGTATAGTTTAAAACTCTAACTACTAAAAAGGCAATTTTCAATAAGACCCCATTGTATAGAACACTTTCTGGGCATATGAATCCAGTGTACAGTAACCATACTGTAGAAGCAAAAAGAAAAGAAAGCAGATGGGAAGCACATGACAATAAGAGGAATCTGAAATTGTGTGATTCGACAGTGAGAGTGGTATACAGCTCCAGGCCAGCCACACAGTGTTAGGGCCGCTGAAAGGGATTGGAATTCAACAATGAGACTGTACCAACCACCAGCCAGGGGGCCGGATCTGCACAGCTCACGCTGGAGCAGAGGCTGGAACCAAGCTCCCCCCACCATCTTCATGTCCAGCCAGTGAAAGAGCCCTGACGCCAGAGCCTGGAGCTCCATGTATATGTTGGGTCAAGAGTAAGAGCCTGAGTGCGTTTTCTGAACAGTGACTCTTTCAGGGGTGGTCTAAATTAGACACTGCCCTCCTATCCCTCATCCCACCCAGTGGTAAATCTGATAAAGTAGCCCTTATTTGCTTTACATTACACAATTTTTAAAACGTGATGGCCGATATTTTGACCCAAGTTTGTTTATACTGTTATGGACTAGAGAGCAATATGTGTTGGAAACCTGAACATGAGAACAGTTCCTCTGTGGATTTACCAACGATGCATAATATGTCTTACTGTCTGCTTGATGTGTTCTTCTCTAGTGCTGAAAAAGTCATACACAAGATCACGAAGTTTATAACAAAAGTGGTACCCTGAAATGCTCATTTTCAGTTCTCTTGAATTTTCTCTCATCATTTGTTATCCTTTGTTACTCTTCCTGAGGTATCGCCAAGTAAACTTGTCAATTCTGTAATCTTTTTTTCTGGAAGATTTCTTATGTCTAAACTAAACTAAGAGTAGGAATCCTTCCTGACACTTGGACTCCGAAAGGAGTTGTCTTTCTCCTCCCCTCTGTACTCAGGCATCTTCTTACAGACTGAAAGGTCTGGGAGCCCAAAGACGAGCCTGGCAATGAATGTGTTTCTCTGAGGGAATCTCAGCTATTGAGGTCGTCTTAGTATAGGAGTCTTCACTCTGTCCCTTGGAGAAGTGATTCCACTAACCGGCTTTGTGCGGTTGGTCATGGGGAAACCTGCTGAGCTCTCGTGGAGTGATTCTGTGAAAAGCAGTGATGTTTTAGATACTTGGAGCATTTTGATTTGAATTCTGTCACATGAAGCTCTGTGGATCCTTGATGGAAGGACTCTGCGAATGTTTGTGGGAACATTCCTGCAGTAGAATTCTGGTTATTTCCTTTTTGGGGGGGCTATTATGACCCATGCTGCTCTTAACATCCTTGTGCACATCGCCTGCTGTACATATACAGTATGCTGTTCCTTCGAAGCACATAGCTGAGACTAGAATTGCTGTGCTATCTGTATGAATCTACACACCCAATAGCAGTGTATAGCTGCGCCTACTGATAAACTTTCTTGCTAATACTTCATATTGCTAGACTTTTTCATTTTCTCCATATGTTGGATATTACATGAGAATTTCTAGCTGCTCGAACTGTTTTGCTTGGTTTCTAATAAAGTTTAGAATATTTTCACATGTGTGCTGGCCTGCTGGAAATATGCATTAAAGTCAATTTATTAATATCTTGAAATTATCTTTGCTACTGCATCTCTATTTAAAAGATGCTTCTCTGACAGGCGTGGTGGTGCACTCCTATAATCTGACCACTTGAGAGGCTGAGGCTAAAGGATCGTCGCAAATTCAAGCCAGCCTGAACTGCACGATGAGACCCTCACTCAACAACAACAACAAACGTCGGTTCCTTACCTAAGCTCATAAATACAGTTTTCTAAATTTTCTACTAAAAGTTTAAAATTTTCCTATTCACATTTAAGTATTTATTCTGCATAGACTTGATTTATGTTTTATGGATCTTTTGCTGAATTTAACCTATGGTAACCTGTTCTCTCAGGTTGGTTACTCAAACCTGCACCATTTCTTAAGCAAATTCCAAGCCAACTCCAACATACGAAATTTTTACATGTTAATGGGTTGCTTCTGTGCCCAACATTTTTGCTTATTTGTGTATGTCTATGTCTGTACTGAAATCTCTCCTATTTGTACTCACATTTGATAATAAATTTATAACTTGGGTAAAACAACCAAGCTGTTGATTTGTTTGTATAACATAGCTAGTCTTAAGCAATTGCTTTTCCATAATTATGTACAAGCAACTTGGCAATTCTAGAAGATTCCATTGAGATTTTTGAACAGAAGTACATTAGTGCTAAATATTGTCAGAGAAAAATTGTGTTTGTACACTATTGGATATTTTACTCAAGAACATAATAGACCTTCATATTTATACAAGCATCTCTAATGTCTCTTAGTAGAGTTTTGTATTAAGTTAAACCACATAAAATTACTCAAATTCATTAATTTTTGACTAAAAAGGGTAGCAATTTCATATGGGTCAATCAAAAATTCCAAAATAAGTACTCCTCGTTACCTTTGTTATATTTATAGGTACAACACTTAATTTTGTTTAAGATCACTGCACAATTATTTGCTGATAAAAATTTATTTTATTAGAATACATGTTCCCAAAGTAATTACCAATGGTATTATGGATTTCAGAAGTATCCATTGTGATTTTGCCCTTTTTATTTCTAATTGCATGGATTTGGGTCTTGTCCTTTGTTACTTTGATAAGATTGGCTAAAGGTTTGTCTACGTTTTTAATCTTTCAAAGAATCATCTCATTGGTTCACTGATTCTTTGTATTTTTTTTGTCTCAGTTGCATTAATTTATGCTCTGATCTTTATTATTCTCTTCTTCATACTAACTTTGGATTTGGATTGTTCTTGTTTTTCTGGAACCTTCAGGTTCATCATTATATTATTTATTTGAGCTCACTCTGTTTTTCTGATGTGAGAATCCACAGCTATAAACTTCCCTCTTAGGACTGCTTTCATTGCATCCCATAGGTTCCAGTATGTCCTATACGTTCTGTGATCTGTATTGATCACAGGGATTGTCTAATTTCTTCTTTAATTCCATCTCTGGCCCATTGATTATTCAAAAGGGTATTATTTAATTTCTATGTATTTGCATAGTTTTTGTGGTTTCTTTTGCCATTGACTTCTAGTTACACTACACTTTGATCTGATAATATGCATGGGATAATTTTGCTTCCTTTGCACTTACTTCGCCATGCTCTATGGGCTAGTATGTGGTCTATTTTGGAGAGAGCCCCATGTGATGTTGAGAAGAATGTGTATTTTTTTGTTGTTGATGGAACACTCTGTAGATATTTATTAAGTTCATTTATTCAAAGATTTGGTTCAACTCTGATATTTCTTTGTTGATTTTTTTTTTGTCTAATTGATCTATTTGTGACAATGGGGTATAGAGATGCCCCAATGTAATTATATTGGTACTTACCTGATTTTACATATTCATTAGTTTTGTTTTATGAAGTTGGATGCATGGTATTTGGCCTTGGCTTGAAATCCACTTCGCCTGCAATTAGAATAGTTACTCTTGCTTTTTTTCTGGGTTCCTCTTATATGCCGTGTTGTTTTCTATCCATTGACTTTCAGTATATGCATTTCTTTGAGTTAAATGTGCTTCTTGTATGAAGCATATTGTTGGATCTTGTTTCATGACCTATTCTGCTAATCTGTTTCCTTTGATTGGTGAATTGAGACCATTCGTAATGATGATTGTACTGATAGGTATTGACTTATCCTTGTCATTATATTATTTTCCTGTTGTTTGTTCTCTTCGTTTCCCTTCTATCTACTTGCTTGCCTTGCCCGGTGGATTCATTACTTTGGGCTTTTTGGGATTGCTGTCTTCATTGTTTCTTTCTAGGATATCCTTTAGAATTTCTGGAGTGTGGTTTGGTGCTCATGAATTTCTTCAGGTGTTCTTTATCATGCAAGTATCTTATTTCTTCATCATTTCTGAAAGATAATTTTGTGGGATACATAAGTCTGGTTTGGACGTTGTTTTCTTTTAGGGTTTGAAACACTTCATTCCAAACTCTCCTTGACTTCAGGGTTTGTGTTGAGAAGTCTGGTGTAATTCTGATGAGCTTTCCTTTATAGGTGATTTGTTCCTTTTGTCTAACAGCTTTAAATCTCCTGTGTTGAATTTCTGGGATCTTTTCTGTTATAGGCCTTGGTGTAATTCTTTTCTGATAATGGCTATTTGTGGTTGTATATGCCTCACTTATCTGTATGTCACATTATTTTCCCATGCTTGCAAAGTTTTCTGCTGTTACTTCTGTAAACAGGTTTTTAGTGCCCTTTATACTATCTTCTGATTTTCATCGATTGCAATTAGTCTTATGTTATTCTCCTTTGCATCATCTAGCAGCTTCTGGATCAATTTTTCATGGTCCCTTGCTGTTTTTAAGGTATCTCTGATTAGTTTATCATCACCCACAGCCCTGTCTTCTAGTTCTGATATTCTGTCCTCACATAATTCTGTTCTGCTGTAAATATCTTCAATAGAGTTTTTAGTCTCCTGTATTTCTGTCTGAGACTGTTTTATGGCCTTCAGTTCTTTTCTATGTTGGGCATTCATGATTTGCATGTCTTTCTTTAGTTCCTCTATTTTTTAAATCAGTATCTTCTCTAGACTCAGTAATCATTTGTTTTAAGGGCATCATCTCTTTAATTACTTTTACAGTTATCTCTGCTTTGAATTTGCCAAGCATTTTATTGATCTGTTTTATAACTTCCACTCTACCATTTCAGATATTTCACCTGTGTGGCTTTTGATTTCCCCTTTGATTCCCTCTGGGTTTGCTTTGGGCAAGTCGGGAGATTTAGGGGGTATTTTGCTTCTATGTTTTCTGATTTTCTACTTTTTAAATTTAATTTTCTGTGTCAAGACTTGCAAATTGTTTATGGTGGATACCTTTACTGCTAGTATTGTAACTTCTTTAGGTAATGCCTCCTTTCCAGAAATGTCCTCTAGGTGTAGCTAGCTGTTGGCCTTTGTGTTTGTCCTGCTCTTAGCACCTCTGTTTATTAGGGAGGGAAGGTTGCAGCCTGTTCAGCCCAGTACCCAGTTCTTTGGTAATGGGCTATAGTACCGTGTATGACATCCAGACAATTTAGATATTGGCATAAGAAGAGATCAGTTGATACCAACAGCTATGTCACCATAGCCAAAGCAGTAAAATCAGCACCTATGATAGTATCAAACATGGACTGGATAATAAAAAACTCTAATAACTAACACTATACCACCTCTAGCCACAGGAATGAGAGCTATAGTTATAGTACAAACTCCAGGACAAACCAGATATTTATATATAGTAAATATCTACTCAATAGAGTAATTTTATCTCCACTCACAATAGAACAGTGTTTAACCATAGTAACGTATATTTAACTATCTGCAATTTCATAAGGGTAAATGATGTGTGCATGGAAGTGTGAAGAAAAAAGAAAGAGTAGATTTTGAGAAACCAAGCAATAAAAAAAATGGGATGAAGGTAGAAAGACTTATATAAAAGGTCCTACTAGGAGGTAAAAGAGTATCAGTAGTATTAGATAACACTAACAGAAAAAAAAACAACTAGGAAAAGGATAAATAATAAATAATAAAGATTAAACTAGGCAAAAAAGTAAGAAAAACTATTAAGGGAACAAGCTGAGAGATAGTGAGAAAAGCAGAGAGAAAAAAAGAAGACATTCAAACAAATAAAAGAAAGTAATATTAAAAAGAGAGGAAACAAGAAAATGGTGATAAAACTCCAAACTCCACTAAAAGGAATACAAATTTTCAAAAATACAAATAAAGGATGAATGAAAAAAAAATTGGGTCAAAAGAAGGGAGAGAAAAGAATCCCTGTGTATTTCCAGAGAGTGTTTCCTTCCAGAGTCTGCAGTCACTGATCCCGCAAGTCACATTCCTCTTTGCCCTCTTTATGGCCTGTGGGTTTGTGTGGGGATTTCTGCGTTCAAGGGGCCCACTGCTTGTGGCAGCTGTCCAGTCTGGGACAACACAGGCCCAGGAAGGTGTGGGGCTTCGGATTCTGGTGCTCCTGGCATGGATTCCTGCTGGTTGGGGACCAGCACTGTCTGCCTGATGTATATTCTGTGGGATCAGCTCAAAACATGAGGTGGAGGCTCGTGTCATCCTGCAGCACCCGGTGGAGACCCAGGTGTCCCCAGGACTGATGTGGGGAGACTCAGGCATGCCTTGGGCATGTGCGGGGCATAGGGTGCTGTTTCATGGGCCTCTAGAGCAGTGGGCAGATCAGGAGGACCTTTGACCCTTGCTGCTAACCAGGCAGAGGCCTGGCCTCGGGCGCTGGGTGGAGTCTTTGGCTGAAACTGTGGCTGTGAGTGCTGGGTGGAGACTCGAGTGAGCCCAGGGTGCCAGGTACAGACTCAAAAGGCACTAGTGTCAGCCCTGCGTGCTGTATGAATGTCCTGCTTGGTGTGGCACAAACTTGAGGCACTGGGAGATGACTCAGGCATGCCTGAGGTCCAATACTGATGACTCCAGACACAAACAAAATTACGTGTTTATCCTCTCAGCCTGTGTTCGGGTGGGTTGGGAAGGAGCCTCTGCATCCCTGGTTTCCCACCCCGATGTGTGCCAGCAACAACGCTGCGAGGCTGCAGACTCCTCGGTGTTTGGAGAGGAGTAGAGATGAAGGGACCAGTCCGCCCTTAGTCTATTCCGTGTGACTGTACTCTGCCGTGCTCCTTGGTTCCCTCCAGCTATGTGGAAAGTTCTCAAAATGGCTGTTTCTGGGGCAGGCAAAGACCGCCCTGGAAGACCAGCTCCCCTCTTTTTAACTCCTGTGTGTGTGTTTTATTTGATCAAAAAATATCTTCTTTCAAACTGATTTACTGTACCAGGATGTATACCCCCCACCTGCATCCAGTAACTTGTGTTTTTGGTTGATCTCCTCTGAGTCTCTCAGACATGACTTCTCCTCTATTCAGCCTCTTTCACCTTTTTTTTTTGTTTTTAAGCACTGGAATGAATGGCATAAAAATGCTTAATACCAAAAGTGATTTCTCCTTATTTGAAAACACTACAAAAAATTAATACTGTGTTGGTCAGCTTTCTGTTGCAGTGACAAGATACCCGAGAAAAACATTTCAAAGGAGGAAAGATTTGGCTTACAATTTCAGAGGCTTTGTTGACAGTCAGCCAGCTCCCTGGCTTTAGGTCTGTGTATAGGCAGAAACGCCCCGGTGGCCAGGAAGCAGAGAGGGAACGAGAAAGCTGGGGAAATATGTCCTTCAAGGGCACGCCCAGTGGCCCAAGCAGGGCCAAGCTACTGGAGTTTTCACCACCTCTCAACAGCACCGTCAGCTGGGGACCCAGCTTCCGACACACGAGCTTTTGGGGAACATTCACGACCCAAATCATAACAAATGCATTGTTGATTTTTAAAGACTACATTGTGTTTGTCTAGGGTCTTGATTATAGAGTCATTATTTTACTTTTTCTACTTTTTCATATTCACATCTCCTCCAGGAGTATTTACATAGACTTACCAAGAGGTGACTAACAATTCTACATGTCCAGAAGAAGATGTGAATGTGAAAAAGCGTCAAATAGTTTTATCACACTTCAGACATGGGGGAAATTACATTGTAGATTAAGCTTTAATAATTCTTTGAATTAATGAATTAAATAGGCAGTCTAAAAATGTAGTATGAAGGAAATTATGCAATATTTTAAATCCTATAAACTCATATATAAATAGAAACCATATATCTATGTATACACTATACATAAAATAATATATATTTCATAAAGACCAAAATGTACATTAAAATGGCCATAATGATTATCTCAAAATGAAGTAACAATGGAGTAATTTTTTTCTTTATTAATGTTATAGGACTTCCAATCATCTTCACTGAGCGTGTGTCGCTAATATGAGAAAAATAGTGACTCGTTGTATTTTATCTGGCCTTGGATTTTAGAAGTTCTGATCCCCACCCAGTATCTGGAGTCTCACTGAGTGGTGGCTGTTTTTTGACAATGGTGGGGTAGTGTTGCTGTCAAAATACTCTATTGCACAAGAAGGCACTGACGAATCCCACTTATACTGCACGTATATGGGGATTTTACGCTGGGCTGAGATTTAACTGATAAAGTAGAACTCTATTACTTGACTACTTAACCTTTTCTTCCAATGCTGAATGTGATGGATCACTTGTTTATATCTCTCCTACCTTGACAGTATTCTTATATTCTAGGCAGATCTATAGGGATCCTCAGTAACCCTACCTAGGAATATTTCTGTGTGCATGAGGTATGACCCACTTTTTCTACTCCTGCTTCATTTGTGAAACAAGGATTTCTATTTCTCTACCCTTACATGTGACTTGGAATATTATGAAGTTGTCCACCTGTATCAGAAGCACAAACACTCAGGCTAGGCTTTCAGTGAAATATCTATAAGCAATTACTGAGGGGTGACTAACAGTTCTACCTATATGGTCATTAATCAGGGAGTAGATTGGAAAGTTAGTGAACACACGGTATTGAAAACTAAGCTACAGAATTTCTTGTCTAATTCATGGAAATTGTATCTTCTACCCAAGAGCAAAATTGCTTTTAGGATCCCCTAAGGATACCAAAGATTCTATTCTATAATTTTATGTTAAGGGGCAAAGAACACCAACTGCGAATTGACTAACTCCTGAATTGCAGTGACACAATTACCCCAAGAATAACTTTGGCAATTAATGGCCTTGTCTTACTTCCAAGATATACTTGGCTTTTTGTGTGTGTGTGATACTAGGGACTGAAATCCAAGACACTGCATATGATAGGCAAGTGCTCTAGCCCTGAGCTACATCTCAGTCCAGGGTACAGTAAGTCCCCACTTATGAAAAAGTTCTTTCTGGGAGAGCATCGTAAGTCAGACTCATTCAAAATCTGACAGAGTGAGTCTCATACAGTACACCTGTGAATCTTACACAGTACACCTGCGAAGGTTCAAAACGCGAATGTTTGTAAGTCAAGGTTTACCATATTTGGAAAAGACTCCACAAGGAACTAGCTTTTTAAAAATTAGTTAATATCGTTTCATCATACTACTGAGGAATTGTGTCTTTCTGGAATAGTTAAGTTTTAATTTATATTTTTTGTTGAGATTTGTTTTCAGAACTTTCCCCTTCTGTAGTTATTTTCACTCACTGAAGTGAACAATGATAGCAATGTAAAAGATAAATGTTTATCAGTATTTACCACATCCCAGGAAATAGCTAAGTATTAGCCTTGGAAATCATGTACCTCAACCCTTCCATTTTTTTTTTTTTTGTACTGGGGATCGAACTCAGGGCCTCGTGCTTGCGAGGCAAACACTGTAACCACTGAGCTAAATCCCCAGCCCAACCCTTCCATTTTAATGATGAAGAAATAGAAGATCAAAAGAGTAAACCACTTCACCAAGACAAGGATTGGCCGCCAAAATTATAATCCCGTGAACATAGTATTCTTTGCATCTGATTATATAATATATATAATATATATTATATTATATATATATTTCACTACCTGAGTTTCAGAGTAACTCTGATCAGATAGAATACTGCTGTTTATTAAAGGGCATTGGAAGAGGAAATGTTGCATTAGATGCATGGAATTCATTGGATGAAGGTTCATTAGACTTTTATTCAGATATTCTGATGATTTCAGATAAAACAGTATTTTTAATTCCTGGACTTTGGAGTTAGGGAGACCTGGATTTGCATCCTAAAAGTCACTGCCTCAAATTTCTTAAAATTATGAGTTCTTAGTATGCTACTCTTTTATTAATTAATTCGACAAATATTTATGAAATGTTAGGAACTACTACAAATCACTGCTGAAGACCTAGTAATTGATAAAATTACACATCTGAATTAATTGGGACAGTATACCTGGAAGTGCTGCTTTGATCAAGCAGGCCAATCATGGCAGGTAATATGACTTTCCCTCAACTTGTCCTGTGACAGTCAGCAGGTGTGAACACGGCCTTTCCCACAGTTTCCATCTCGTCTACCTGACGCCTCACTAGCAGGGAGAGTCCAGCACTACAATCATTTCCTTCTCCTTTGAAACTGACTCGGGACTTCCCCCCCACACACAAAATATATCGGATATCCTTCCCTCCGCCAGCCGACACTGAATACTTAGATCCTCACTCCACTCTGCTTCACAACTACAAAATGTGCCTCCTTGGCTCTCCACCTGGCATGTTTTATTTCCTTCCACAAAACTAGGCTGTCAAGTATTCCTCCTACCCCTATCCATTGCCTTGCAGCTTGCACGCTTTTCTCCACAAGACCTGAGCTACATCAGACTTTCTTAGCAGACAAATCTGCTAGAGACAAGTGACGCAGATCCATTCTTTATTCCTATTGGTTGAAGAGAAAGGGCTAGGACAGACGGGGATTTCCAAAAATGCTTTTCTTTCTCAAAATGTATCAGTGCTAAAAGCTGGAATGCTTTCCCAAATAGGAACCGGTTTGAACTGAAATCGATGGGGCACATTCTGGGTCTCAAGGTTGAGCCTGCGGGTGCTGCCTGTGAAAAAAAGAAAGCCATTTCTTTTAAAAGGACTCCTCTTTACTTCTTCCTTAAACGGTATTTTCTAGTACCACTATGAGACAATTACTGCTCAGAAAAGCCAAACTTCCTTCCTGTTACTTCCCAGCCTTACGGCTACCCTGGGGTTACTAAGCGATTTCCTGGCTGGTTCCCGTCTCCTCTGTATGTTCGTTTCCATTCCTCAAAGAAACTGCTTTGTTTATATCAGACGGGACTCTCCTCTCTGCCTGTGTTTTTTATTTTTTGTTACTCCTGCAGTATAATTTCATCATCTCTTCTTTCCCGCCTTTTAAACGAGCATTGCTGTCTTACATACGTGGAAACTCCAATATTTAATGCTCTTACAGGTTTGTAAAACATTTAAACAATTTTTTAACACTTGAAAACTCAGAGCCTCCCCAATTTGTGCTCTTATTTTACTGTATAAGCACATCCATCGCAGTGCTCATTGCGCTGTATTATAGCAAGTTCGTGTTGGCTCTGAACTCCTGGGAAATGGGATCCGCAAAGCCCACTTGCGATGTCATCACTTTAAGAAAGTTCGCACAGCTGCTACACTACTACTAAGAAGAAATTTATATTCCCCACAGAGAAAAGATATCAGAGCACAATTCTCACATTCCTATTAGTACTTCCAAATTGGTGTAAAATACTACTTGCAGAGTTGTTATAATGATTAAATGAGATAATTGGAAAATGCCTAATAGGGCCTATGACTATTGATTGCATTTTCCAGAGCTGACCCTGCATTTTCTTCTGATAGCCGGTAGGTGGGGAAATAATCCCCAACCAACCTCTTTCCTCCCCTTCCAGCAGTAAGATACTAGCGTCCTGAGAGCTTCCTTTCCATTTAATCCTGGGTAGGGGTTTTCACACTATACTGGAAAGGAGCAAGAAACCCGATCCTGGCCCTCCACACCCCTGCAAAGCCTGCTTGAAAATGAAAAGAGGGTGTTTTCGGCAATCCACATAGCAATAGTCTATTTCTTCCCACAAACTCCAGGTATTAGCTGTCCCTTTTGTCACATAACTAACCCTCTGTGCCGCCTTCTCACAGG
>PVJO010029590.1:0-16592 GCA_004026905.1 Hystrix cristata | reverse complement strand
ATCTTTATCCCTTTTATTTCTTTCTCTTGCCTGATTGCTCTTGCTAATGTTTCTAGAACTATATTGAATAATAGTGGTGATAGTGGACAGCCTTGTCTTGTTCCAGATTTTAGTGTGAAAGCTTCAAGTTTCTGACCATTTAGTGTGATGTTGGCTGTTGGTTTGTCATAGATGGCTTTTATCAAATTTAGATATAGACGGTCTATTCCTAATTTCTGTAGGATTTTTATCATAAATGGGTGTATGGTCTACAATTTTTTTTAAAATACACAGTGTTTTATAAAGTCTCTAATAGCTTGGACATTTGTGATTTGCAAGGAGGGTTCAGTTAGTTACCTCATCTGTAAAATAAAGATATTAACCATTTCTCTTCCTCATTTCAGCCTCCTCTCTCAAAAGGAAGGATTGCCATTCAGAGCTCTGCATCTATTTTGGCAGCTGTTAATGAGACTAAAATGAAACAAAACAAAAAGCCCTATTGTATCTGTCAAAGCTTACTGGAGAAACAGATTTAATGCAAAACATACAAATACATAAGAATTTACAAAATTGGCTTAGAGTGGCCGCCCACAGAGTCAGGCATGGAAGAGTGCGAAGATCAGGGGATCTGAAGGATCCGTTCACAGGCCTGAAGCTCTTGTGGGAGTCTCATGTGAGTCCCAGTCAGAAGGCCAAAGTGTCTGGGATGGAGGCTGAAGGGTTGGTGCTGGAGGCTACAGAGTCTGTGCTGGAAACCAGGAGATGACATTTAAGGTGCAGTCAAAGACTGGAGCTCCTCTGAAGAAACAGAAATACTTATTTCTTGTTCATTTCCCTCTTACATCATTCTAGTGATAATCCTCCCTAGGATGAGTCTTCCACACCCATAACTATGTTAAGTGGGCGTTTCTTACTCAATTGGACACAATCAGTTAACTACCACCTATGTTAAGATCACTATTCCTAGAAAAGAGTTATTTAACTCCTCCATCCCTAAACAGGCCACAGTGCTCGAAAGTCTTGTTATACTTTATTATCAATTCCATCTTTACCCATCTATTCCACCCATCAGTCCATCCTTTCATTCACCCATACATTGTTCCAGCACATCCCACCAGCCAACTAGTTAGCCAGTCACTCATCCTCCCATCCCAGCCACGCTTCTATCTTACCACCTCAACCCAACCATCTTCTTTCCTTCTTCCCCTTTTCCTTTTTTACCTCCTTTCCTGGCCTCCATTCCTTTCCTCTTTTCTTCCTTCTTTGCATTCATGCATCTGGATCATCCATCCCTCTGTTTATCAAAACCATCTAAAATTTATTGAGTCCATCAGGCCTACCTACTGAGCTAAAGGTCGCAATACAGAAGTAAAATGGGTTCACCCTCAAGGAATTTTACCTTTTAAGAAAATTTTTGAAAATATAGAAATGGAGATAATCTTATATTTTCTGCTTTTCATTTAAATGGAGATAAATTTCTCTAGAAATATTTATGAATCTACATTTGGCAGTAAGCACGTTCAGGGGAAGAGTGAAAAGTAAACTCTTAGGAATCTTATTGCAGTTCAATGTAGGGGCCATGAAGCATTTTCCAACTACTTTCTCTTGCTGTTATTTACCCCTTTCTTTTATGTCCCATGCTTTTGATGTCAAGAACTCCTTGCCTCATCCTAGGCTTCTGAGATTTTCTCCTAAGTTTTATTTTAAACTTGTATGAGTTTATGTTTTTTGTTTGTCTTTTATGGCACTGGGGATGGAGCCCAGGTCCGTGTGCATGCTGGGCAAGGTCTCTACTCCTGAGCTACATTCCCAGCCCTTGCCTTTCCTTCTGTGGAGTTTAATTGAGTATTACTGGTGAACTTGTCTACTTTTCTAGTGAAGAATTAAAAATCAAACCTTCCAGATGGCCAGGAGCATTTTGGCTACATGTTCAGAGTCCCAGCATTTTGTGACACATGGTCCAGGCCCTGCCTCACTTGATTGACTACGTAACCCTCAGGAAATCTCAAAACCTCCCAGGGTCTCTGTTTCTCCATATAGAGTTATGGCCTGTCTGTTTTTGCATGTATTATATTTAAATGATGTGTAGAAAGAGCCTTGAAAACTACCAAATAGCAGTCAAAGATTTTTCCTTTGTAAATTATTACTTCTTAATTACATAAATGCTAATAATTGAAGAAAACTTACCAAATTCAAATTAAAACAAGAAAACAAGCCAAAAAAAAAAAATAAAACCAACCTTGTAGTACCAGTATCCAGTTTACTGGAGATATGTTTGTGACATGGAGTAATATGGATGATACTTTCAAATTGAAAAAGTAAATTCTTTAAAGAATATATGTAATGAACTATCATTCAAAATATAATTTCATATATGCATATATCAGGAAAATTGTTTTTAATTAACTTTAGTTATTATTAAGATATACTGATAAAAGGGAGGTATGAAATTAAAATTAGTTACAACCTTAGCTGGGAGTGGTGGTGTGTGCCTGGGAGGCTGAGGCAGTAGCGTTTCAAGTTTGAGCCCAATCTGGGCAATTTATTGACTCAGCCAGAGCCTGTATCAAAACAAAAAATAAAAAATGGCTGTGGATCTAGTTCAGTTTGAAGACACTGGGTTCAATCCCCAGGACAGCAAATCAATCCATCAGTCAGTCAGTCATAACCTATCTATGACCACTGATGATATTGTGGTGTATTAGCCTTACAGACTTTATATCTATGTATTTTATATTTTATCAGACTACACATATACATTTGTAACCTACTTTTCCACTTCATCATACAATATAGCCAAATTTTCATGTAGGTACATTTGTCTGATATTTTAATTAACTTTTAGTTTCTGTCCTGTGAACCTGTCACTGTTTACTCAGCCAGTCCCCTGATACTGGACATGTAAATTATCCATCATCCAAAAATTTGTGTTTTTCCCCTTATAACAAAATCATTAAAATTTTGTCAACAAGCATGTTGCTGCATAGTGCTTCAGAAATGCTGGTCCATTTATTCTCCCATGGTATGTGTAAGAATCCTCCTCAACCCTCCAAGGATAAGGATATATTATTTAAATTTTGTATTGGTACTGTGTTCTTATTGTTAAATAATCAGTAGAAACAGAAAGAGGAGGATAGAAAGTCTCCCCCGACCTCATTGGTTCCCTTGTCCCCCAAGGTAACCGCTTTAGTTTTGTTTTGCAAAACCAGGACTATACAAAACAGATTCTTAACTTCCACCCGTTTTGATACAAAAAGTAGCAAATAATATACACTATTCGACTATTTTTCTACAGGAGCCCTGGGGGAGAGCTTTCCACACCAACACTCAGGGCACATCCTCAGCCTTTCCAGCAGCGCAGCGTTCCATTCCAGGAGGCACCGACTTTGAGCAGCGGCCGTCTGTTTCCTTCCACTGTGGTCTGCTGTGAACACTGTTGTGGTGAGCAATCACATCCATATGTCATCTCTAGTGTAGACCTTACCTGCACCATGAGTACTCGGAATTGGAATTGTGTAGTTGTGATTCTGGAAAGATACAGTCAAATTCCCCTCCATAGTGGATATACTAATTCGGGAAATGTGATCAAAGAATATAGTCAATGTTTTAAAATTTATTGCAGTAAAAAACACAGTGCCATTATTCTCCCTCAAAATACTCCCCCTCCACTTCAAACACTTATCCTATCATTCTCACTGCTTCCTGAGGCAGTTCTGAAAGTCTTCATTCTCAAGTGTCTTTAGTTACACTGTTGTGGCTGCCTCAGTGTCCCAAACTGATTCAAAACACTTACTATTCACAGTCACTTAGTCTTGAGCAAATGGCCAGAAGTAACATAGCGCTACATCTGGTGAATGCAGACACACCGTAATGCTTTCTGTTCTATGGCGCTTGGCAGCAGCATTCACTGTATTTTTTTTAATCACGCCTCATGAAGATACTCCAGAAAGAAGACTTCCAGAATTGCAAATGCTGAGTAAGTGTGTTCGAAGTGAGAGGGCATTTTTTGAGAGGGATTAATGGCACTGTGTTTTTCACTGTAAAACATTTTGTAAAGTTAAGCATTCACTGTATATTTTGATCACCCCTTGTATATTCCCATGTAGCAATGTTTGAAAGTGCTGGTCTCTGCTCAGACTGGCTAACAAGAGGTGCTATTAAACTTCAGGATTTTTTGCTACTTTGGTGGATGAAAATCATATTTTCTGTGAATTCCACCCACATATCCTCTCTGACCCTCCTCTCATCTTTATATATTAGTAAAATAGGATCTCGTTGTATGAATTGCAAAATATTTTTCCATTTGTCATTTAAAAATACATCAAGCATATGACAGTTGTTCTTTCCATGCAACAGGTTTTCAAATGTAGTAAAACATGCTGTGGCTTCTGTGCCCTGGGTCCCTGCAGGCCCGTTGACTCTGGGAGCTCAGAGATGTGTGGCCACCTGTCCTGGCCACTCCGCTGCCCCAAGCCTCCAGCAGGCGCACCGCCGTGCTCAGTTCAGGTTAGTGAAGCTGGATGGCCTTTTCTTCTTTTTCTTAAGCCTTGTTTCATGAGAACAGGAAGGCTGTAAGTATCCCACAGGTCCATTGATGAGGGAAGCGGACTTGCCTGGGGAAACGACTTCACTGCTGCAGACTCTGGGCTGCAGGGCCACCGGGTCTGGTGCAGGCGGCACTGCTAGGCGCGAGCCAGGTGCTCAGAGTCTTCCTGTGGCACTGAGTGGCAGAGTCATGCGTTTGTAGATGACACAGGTCACAGTCTAGGCCTCCGTAATCCAGGACCTACAAAACCGAGATCTCCTTGTGTTGCTCAGCAAGGGAAGGTGCACCTAAGCAACATGTCTCCTGTACCTTTGCCATCCTCCCCAGCTTGACACAACATTTTAGAAGAGTTCTGGTACTGTCAAAACCATGCAAGCACTCAGGCAGGTTAAAGCAAGAGGGGCATAAGTTCAAGCCCAGCCTGGACAAGTTAGCGGTTTAGGAGATCCTTTCTCAAGAAAGTGAAAAAGGGCCGGGGATGTAGCTCATTGTGAAGTCTGGGTTCAGCCTGCAGTTCTGCAAAACAAAACAAAAACAAACAAACCAAAAAACAGACAAGCAAAAAAATCCATGCAAACGACTAAGTGATGTAGGTCTGTAATCCTAGGTACTTGAGAGAATGAGGCAGGAGGATCTTAAATTCAAGGTTAGCCTGGGCAATTTAGTGAGACCTGTCACAAAATAAAATTTAAAAAGGGCTGGGAATACATTTGACTAGCATGTGCAAGGTCCTGGGTCCCATCCTCAATGCTGAAAACAAAAAAACCAAACACCACCATGCAAAAGGATACTCAGAGTCCTGCAAACTTGAAGGCCAGAGGTAGGGTCTCTTCCCAGGCAGCTCTCCGGCCCAAACACCACATGGTGCTTAGCACTCCAGGCTATGCCCCAAGAATCTTGCTACCAGCAGGTCAGGAGACTGCGTCAGTCCATTGTCACAGCCATCCTGCAAGGTAGACACTGGGAGAGTTACCTACCGCTCCCAGGTGGGACAGAGACAAACTTGCCTCGGATGGCCCGCCCAGGAAATGGGGAGCTGGGGTGAATTTAGGCCCCTTCGCTCCTAATCTTACACAGTCTTTCCTTAATTCATTACTGCCCAAAACCACGGGAAAGAAAGTAGGATTCATTTAAAGGGAAGATGAGAAAAACAGTTAAAAAGAAACAGAAGCAGAGAAGCTTACAGGAACAGAAGGTCAGTCTGAGAATTTGTGTCTCAGCATGGCCTCAGCTCTGTGACTCAGGCCAAGTTACTTTATCCCTCCTCCCTTCCTCCCTCCCTTCCTGCTGAGGATTGAACCCAGGGCCCCCTGTCATGGGGCTGGTGTTCTGTCATTGAGCTACATACCAGCCTTCTGTCTTCCTTGTCCACCCCATTTCCCTTCAATTCACTTTGGCCCCCACTTCTGGTATCCCAGCAAGAAATGCAAACATGAATCTGAACATGTTTCAAGTGTTTAAAGTGCCCAAAATCACCATTTCCCCAGAATGAATACAAGTTGAAGATTTGATGCTTGTATCTCACCTTTCTTCTTCAGTGATTGATAAAACTAATGATCACAACTAGACAAGTTGGTACATGTCTCTAATCCTAGCAGTCAGGAGGCTGAGGCAGGAAGATCACAAGTTTGAGGTCATCCTGGCTCACAGAGCAAGCCCCTGCCTCAAAAAAAAAAAAAATAGCCTACGAAAACTACTTATTACAGATTTTTTTTAAAAAAATACACACTTTTAGCAGGGCTTGATGGTGCATTCCTGTAGTCCCAGCACTCGGGAAGCTGAGGCAGGAGCATCGTTGAGAGTTTGAGGCCAGCTTGGGCTACACAGTGAGTTCGAGGCCAGCCTGAACTACGTAGTGAGACCCTGTCTTAAAAAAACCAATGAATAAATAAATAAGCATTTTAGTCACTTACAAGATATATTAAAACAATTTGTGCTTTTAATGTATTTATGAAGTCGCTTTTTAAAAAATTAAAAGCGGCTATGATAGGACAGGCTTGATATTACTTCAGGGGTAAAAGTCAAGGACATTTCTTGCTGGTCTTTTTTTTGGACCACAGTCCATGTCGGGTACCTTCCTGTTGAATAATTCAAATTCCTCTGTGGTTGAGCCTCCTCCATTCAACATCCCAAGAGTGTGGCAGGCCTGGCTTATTAAAAACAAACAAACACGTTTTTAAACTCAAAGCACAAAAAGGTATACAATGACTCATGATAGGTATTTTCCCTTAACTCCTACCTAACACTCCTTCTATGCATAGATTAGTTTCCCCTCTCATCTGTACCTCTCCTTTTGTAATACTTACAATGCAACCTATTACTAAAAAAAGATATCTTCACGATATTTTTAAAGCTTTTACTATTTCAATACTACTACCCTTCCAAGAGTTAACTTTGTCTATTTTCATACAGAAAAAGACGTTTCATTATATCACATAGTAGTGAATACACTAGATTGCATTTTCTCAAATGGCAAACCAGGAACAGGGTAAGATTTCTCTGTGCTTCTCCTGAGAACCTCACCACCATCTGTCTTTCAGAGGACTGAGTGGCACAGAGTGTCTGTGACACTGCCCATGAGAACACCAGGGAAGCGTGGCCGTCAAGGACCTTTGCTAGGTTGTTCAGTCATGGGTCCTTGCTGAAGGGGCTTCCCCCTTCCTTCTGATCTGGTGTTCAGCACATACTTGATCGCGTGCTTCTTCCTGCTCATGCGCAGGGTCGGGCTGAGGCGCAGGTTTCCTGTGTTCACAGGGAACATCCACAGAAGAGGGGTGCACAGCACCGCCTGCCCTCAGATGCCAGAGCAAGCGCTGCTTTGCAGTCATAGTCATTTGGCAGAGAAGGACGTGAGACTGACGATGAGCACAAGAAAAAGGTCCCTTTTGGACTGGAAATAAATGCTTCATGATAGTGGGGATTGGTGCAAATTTGTAATCCCAGCTTCTGGGGAGGCTGATATGGGAGTATCTCAGGTTCGAGGACAACCTGGGAAATTAGTGAAACCTTGTTTCCAAAAAAAAAAAAAAATAGAACTGGGTTGTACGGCTCAGTGGTAGAAAGCTTGTCATATACTTATGGAGTTCCATGGTTCAACCCCCCATGTTGCGGAAATAAAGTTCTGTTTTCTGTTTTTTGTTTTTTTGCTGATACTGTTGCAAAGGTCCTGGATTCAATCCACAGTATCTCTCTCTTTCTCTCTCTCTCTCTCTCTCTCTGTCTCACATATACACACGCACACATACACACACACATACACACATGATATAGGTGATAGAACATGGCAAAACTGGCTGAGAAAATAAGCAGAACCTGTCAGTTATAAGACACCAGGACAGTGCCAAATAATTCTCAGGACTTCACATCTGGAACTTCTGGGTTCCCATGAGGTGTGGCTGTGTATAAAGACACAGACACCATGAGGAGCCCGCTATTGCACCTCTTCATGGAAGCCCACTCTGAGTCCACTAGTGAGCTTTTATTTTTGCTTTTTTCCTTTCCTCTCTTCATTCGGCCCAAATTCACTCTACAGAGCTAGTTCTTTTACTCCTTTACCCCTCACTTTTCAAATAAACTCTTGGCACCGTTTTTGGCTTGTCCCTTCCAATTCTTTGTTTGAGGCAAGAAGGACCTGAATACCTTCGACTGGCAAGTCATTTTTAAAGGAACTACCTAACACCACACACATACACACACACACACACACACACACACACCCATTCTATGCAAGATTTTACAGGAGGGATTTTTGAAATTTTGTTTTTATTTCCTGTGTTACTGGGATTGAATACAGAGCCCTTGCTACATGCCCAGATCGGTTTTTATTCTGAAACACTTTCATACTAAGTCACCAAGTTGCCCAGGCTGGGCTCAAACATGGGACCCTCTTGCCTCTTCCTCCCAGAGTTCTGGGATTACAGGGGTGGCCATCCAACCCAGTTCCCTGTACAATTTTTCTTTCATTACTGGAGATCAAACCTAGAAGTGCCCTACCACTGAGCCACACTCCTACACCAGCCCCCTATACTTTAATTTTTAATTTTGAGACTGGGTCTCCCTAACTTGCCCAGGCTGAGCTCAAATTTTCCATTCTCCTGCCCCAGATTCCCAGAGTGCTGGAATTATAGGTGTGCACCACCACACCTGGCTTGTACAATATTTTAAAGGTAGAGTTTTCATTCTGATCTATTTCTTCCCCTACACTCAATCTCAAAGTGGTAAGTTATCAATATGGAAGAGTTGTGAATGAGACTCTACATCACAGAGATGATATTTTCTACCTCTAACTTCCGCATGCTCTATGACAGTATCACATGGCTTTTATAATTGCTGGATAAATTTTTTAAACATGAAAATAATGGCACTAATTTTATAGAGTCTCCCTAATGTTTCCCAGCCAGGTTAATGGTTGGAATGGAGACTAGAGCTATGGTTGGGCCGTAAGACATATCCACTGTTGTTTTAGGGCCTTGGAGTGAGGATCAGAAACTTCCCCAAATAGATTAGTGCTGAGTGCTCAGACTCATCAGCACCCACTTCCCAAAGGACTGGAATTCAGAGGACTAAGGTCAGAAGTGGATGGGATAATAGCATCCTGGCGCTAACAGGTGTAGAAGTATGATTTGGTCGCTTCCTACAACAGAGAGAAATTAGGGAAAACTGAGGACTCTTCCACCGTGGCCAGACCAAGGGCTTTGGCCCTGGGTTGGTCTTGATGGGTGACAAGGGGTCTCTTGAGCTTGGCCCGAATTGATGCCTCTTTCTGGACATTTCCTCAGGACCCTTCTCTTTGCAGATTCATCAAGGTGAGTATCCAGGTACCACGCACACTCCAGGAGCTAGCCAAGGAGAGCCTCTGAGGACCAAGCCATCGCCCCTGCTGCTCTGGATGCTCTGCCTGTCCGTCTCATCCATGAATGTTTGTGGAGGCCTTCTAGGGGGACACTATGAGGTCCTGAAGGCCATGGTTCAGGCCTGGCCCTTTGCCTGCCTCTCTTTGGGGCCCCATACACTCAGGCGGGTAAGGCCCAGCCAGCAGCACACAACCTACAGACCATACAGGCCGGGCTTGATGGGCTTGATACGCTGCTGGTCCAGAAGGTTCACCCAGGTGAGGGTGAGCCAGGTATCCTGGAGGGAGGGCCCTGGGAACCAGGGTAAGAGACAGCTGGTGTCAGAGTGAGAGGTGGAGCAGAGGCCTCTGGTGCTGTAAGCAGGGAGAATCACAGAGGTCTTGGCCGTTGCTGAGCTGCTTCTGAAAAGGGGCTTCCTCATGGGAAGGTACATGTGATGTACAGAGTGACCACAGAATGAGCCCCCACCTGCCTTCTCCCACAGGTACTAGAAGTGGCAACCAGGCTGCATTCAAGGGGATAGTAAAAAAGTAAGGCAGGAAAAGTAGGGGAGAAGCTGATGCTCACAAGGTGGAATACAAGAACAGGTTGGAAGTTGGGTCTTTGCCCCAATTTTGAAACTCCTTCCTGTTTCACCCACAGGAGCTGGAAACTACAAGTGCTAGATCTACAGGAAGTGCATCAGAAAATCTGGACTACAGGGCACAGAGCCATGGCTCCCGCCTGCTCACCAGACACCAGGAGTAGGAAGCGAACAATGGAAGATTGTCCAGGGACCAGGCAAGGAGGCCCTTAATGCTTGTCCTAGACCTTCCTACCAAGAGCACAACTCTGGATGAATCCCAGACCTACCTCTTCAAGTGGGTTCAGCAGAGAAAACGTTTGGTCCACCTGTGCTGTAAGAAGGTAGAGAGTTACCTAAACGCCTTTCTACATTCTCATGCACGTCTCGAACATGTTGGAACTGAACTGCGTGCAGGAAGTAGAAGTGTATGACTATTGGAATGTGAGAAACCTGGCAGTGTTTGCTCCTTACCTGGGCCAGATGAGAAATCTTCAAAAACTTGCCTTGCTCCAATTCTATGACTACTTACATAGTTTCCCCCCACAGGAATGAGGAGGTCGTCGCTGAGTTCATTCTGCACTGCACAAGCTCGCTGCCTCCAGGAGCCTGCCTGGATCACACCTACTTGCTCAGAGGCCGTGTGGACCAGGCGTTGAGGTGAGGAGGGTGGCGCTTTCTCTGAGGACCACAGCAAAGCCTTTCTTTGTTACATTATATATGGTGGGATACCTGCCATCTGCCATCTATTTGTGATTTAAATGTGATGAAGACACTAGAATCTATGAGTGCTTTTATTTCTACTCTCTCTGAAGCAAGATCAGACAGAACCACAAATGTAAAGACTGATGCAGCTGGACTGGAAAATGCCACCACACTAGCAAACCGGGGGTGAGAGACAGGTTTGTCAAGTTTTCCTTTGGTAACATGCCTCAGTGCAGGAGCTGGGAAAAGGGGGACAGAAGAGAGAAGGTGTGAGAATAGGGACAGAGGCTTTGCTGAGGACACAGGGGTGCAAGTGACCCACAAGGGGAAACTCTAGTCCATGTGGCTGCATCTTGCCTGGGTTTGCCGTTCCTGTCTGTCTTCTGCTGGCCTCACCTGGCCAGAGTTACAGTTTCCTGCTTGGCGGTGAGGAAAGAGGGTTGTAGTGATGGTGAAAGTCTTCTGGCTGAAATGAGGTGCCTTGAATAAGCCCACCTTCGACATCCTGGAGGTGGATCATCATAAAATGGTCTGAACAGTGTTAGGTCGACAGAAGTCATTCCTGACCGTCCTCCCGTCTCCACCACCATTTGCCAGAACTAACTGCGTAGTCTCTTAGAGAGACGTGTCGAAGGTGAGGTATTTGAGTGTGTGTGTAGTTGTTTCTGCATCTTCTAACCTGTTCCATTGGTCCTCGGGTCCGTCTTTTTGCCAGTACCATCCTGTTTTTATCACAGTAGCTCTGTAGTATAATTTCAAGTTAGGGATTGTGATGCCCCCTGCCTTGCCCATGTTGCCCAGAATTGGTTTTGCTATTCTTGGTCTCTTCTGATTCCAGATGAATTTTATGATCACTTTCTCAAATTCTGTGAAGTATGTTATTGGTATTTTAGTTGGAATTGCATTAAATCTGTATAGTAGTTTAGGAAGTATGACCATTTTCACTATATTGGTTCTTCCCACCCAAGAACACAGGATATTGTTCCATTTTCTAATAATCCTTTCAATCACCTTTTTTAGAGTACTGTAGTTTTCAGTGTAAAGATCTTTTACTTGCTTTGTTAGATTGATTCCTAAATATTTCATTTTTAATGCAATTGCGAGTGGCATAGCTTCCCTAATTTCTCTCTCAGTGAGTTTGTTATTTGTATATAGAAATGCTATTGATTTTTGAGTGTTGACTTTGTATCCAACTAAATGATTGAACTTAGTTATTAAATCTAGAAGTCTTTTTGGTGGAGTTTTTGGAGTCTTCTATGTAGAGTATCATGTCATCTGCAAATAGTGATAGTTTAACTTCTTCCTTTCCTATCTTTATTCCTTTTATTTCTTTCTCTTGCTTAACTGCTCTTGCTAATGTTTCTAGAACTATATTGAATAAGAGTGGTGATAGTGGACAGCCTTGTCTTGTTCCAGATTTTCTTTTTTTTTTTTTGTGGTGCCGGGGATCGAACTCAGGGCCTTGCGCTTCCTAGGAAAGCACTCTAATCACTGAGCTAACTCCCCAGCCCCTTGTTCCAGATTTTAAAGTGAAAGTTTTCAGTTTTTGACCATTTAGTATGATGTTGGTCATTGATTTGTCATAGATGGCTTTTATCACATTGAGATATAGACCATCTATTCCTAATTTCTGTAGGGTTTTTATCATGAATGGGTGTTGGATTTTGTCAGGTGCTTTTTCTGCATCTATTGAGATGATCATGTGATTTTTGTACTTGACTCTGTTGATATGGTGCATTACATTTATTGATTTGCATATGTTGAACCATCCTTGCATCCTTGGGATGATTCCTACTTGGTCATAGTGTATAATCTTCTTGGTAATTCATTGTATTCTGTTTGCCAGTATCTGATTAAGAATTTTTGCATCTATGTTCACTAGGAAAATTGGCCTGAAGTTCTGTTTTTTGGTTGGCTCCTTTTCTGGTTTTAGTATCAGGGTGATGCTTGCTTCTAGGAATGATTTTGGGAGTACTGTTTCCCTTGCAATTTCATTAAAGAGTTTGAGAAGTAGTGGTATTAGATCTTCTCTAGTTTTCTTGTAGAATTCAGCTGTGAGTTTGTCAGGACCTGGGTTTTTCTTTGTTGCTAGGTTTTTAATTACCTCTTCAATTTCAATGGCTGATGTTGGGTTATTTAGTCCCTTTATTTCTTCTTGATTCAGCTTTGGTAATTCATTTGTATCTAAGAATCTGTCCATTTCTTCAATATTTTCCATCTTGTTTGAGTATAAATTCTTGAAATAAGTGCTGATGATCTGTTGGATTTCTGAAGGGTCAGTTGCGACTTCACCCATTTCATTTTTAATTGCATGGATTTGAGTTTTTTCTTTCCTTTTTTTGATAAGATTGGCTAGGAGTTTGTCAATTTTGTTTAATCTTTCAAAGAACCAACTCTTTGATTCATTGATTCTTTTTTTTTTTTTTTTTTTAGTCTTAGCGGGTGCTGAGGGGGTCAGAGGGAGGATTTGAGAGGTTTTGCTCATGCTGAGCTCCATTTGAAAGGGGGCTTCCAGATGTGGAGGATGCTGCTGCTGCTGGACGTGGTGGTGAGTGAAGGACCCAGAGCTTGCCTCCTGCCACATGCACAAGAAGTAGGAACTGGGCTGAATCCCAGGGCGAGGGGGGAGGTGAAGACAATAAGACACAGAGGAGTGGAGAAAGGTGCAGCTGATGCCTGGTGTGAGGAGAAAAATCACGGGGAAAGCTGGGACCCTAGCTCAATTCTGAGACCCTCTCCTGTTTTACCCATGGGTGCTATCTTGGTTACTTTTATATTGTTGCTGAGACAAAATACCTGACACCCAATGTTAAAGGAGGAAAGGTTTATTTTGGCTCACAGTTTGTAGAGGTTTCAGTTTATGGTCAGCTGGCTCCAAGGCAGGGCAGCAAGGCAGAGGAGAACAAACTCATGGCAGGCAGAAAGCAGCACAAGCAAGCAAGCTACAAGTGACAAGCAGCGGCCCTCTTTCTGTCCCTATACCTTATGCAGGCTACTTGCCCTTAGGGTGAGTAGCACTCACCCTTAATTCTAGCACCGCACCATGAATCAATCCCAGTGTCACACACTGTAGATCCAGCCACCTCTGAAAAGCCCTACCTATGACTGCAAGAGGTTTCAGGGGGGCCATCTAGGCACAAGCCATTACAGGTGGCATAAACTGCAAGTGCTGATTTGCAGAATGTGCATAAAACCCTGTGGAATGTGGGGTCTGGGGCCACGCCCAGTGCCTGCTCAACAAGGGCTGGGAGTCAGCGGCGAAGGACCAGCCAGAGACTGGGGTCAGCAGCTCTTCCAGGTGTTTGCAGACCTGCGCCTCAAGCAATCCCTCCCTCAGGCTTTCCTTTTCTAACTCTTCCAGGGGGGCAATTGGAGAAAAGGCTTGCTCCACCTGTGCTGCTGGGTTCTGCACTTCCCGTCACTGTATCAGAGAATCTTGGAGATGTTGGACCTAGAGTGTATCCAGGGTGTAGGAATACATTGCACTTGAAATCGGTCCCCCTGACCATTTTTGCTCCTTACACGGGCCGGGTGAGGAACCTGAAGTTCCTACTCTCTGACATCTGTGTGAATTGTTTTGTCCCCACAGAGGCTAAGGAATAGTTTATCACCCAGGTCATCTCGCAGTTTCTCGGGCTGGGCTGCATCAAGAAGCTCTAGGTGGACACTGCTTTCTTCCTAAGGGCCTTTGTGAGGTGGAGAGCTTTCTCTGCAGACCACAGCAAAGCCTTATTTTGTAAGTGTTAGTGGACACCCTGTCTGCCAGTGACTGGGGATTTAGCAGTGATGGAGGTCCTGGGATATCAATGCATTCTTCGGTCTCTGCTCTGTCCTGCAGCGAGCTCTCCTAAGCCACCTACTGTAAAGGCAAGGGGCTAAACTGGGGTAGCTGATCTGGAAAGGACCACCATGCCAGGACACCAGCTGTGGGGGCTCAGATCTAGTGAGTGCAGGTTTGTGATTTCTTCCTTAGAATATGTGCTGAAGTCAAGGTGATGGGAAATAGGGAAGAGAGAGGGCACTGAAGGTGGGAAAGACCTCATACCTGCACATGCAGCAGCCATGTGATGGGGAGCGAGCTTGTCTCTACCTCCCTCTCTGGGAAAGGCTGCCATGGGTGCCAGGCAGGATAACAAGCAGTTGGGAAGTGCAGGAGTCTGGCACTGAGGTGAGGAGCAGAAGAGAAGGGCTGGGAACAGGGACACAGGCTTTGCTGAGGACACAGGGGTGTGAGTGAGCCCCACAGGGGTCAATCCCAGTTGGCGTGACCCAATCTTGCCTACATTTGCCTTTCCTGTCCCCTATTGACCTCATCTGGCCAGAGCTTTGAATATTCTTAGCGGTGAGGAAAGGAAACTTTAGGATTAGGGTCTGACTTGCACATGTGATGAGAGGCTTCAGCCTAAAATGGGGTGCCTTGAATGAGCAGTGTCTTCAACATGAATATGGTGAGTGTGTCCCCTTATCAGATGATCAGAGGATTTGGGACCAAATGGTCTTGTCCTGAGCTGAAGTCTTTTCCTATCACCCACCACCTGCCACCATCTATTCCTAGCACTAACTGGAGTGTCTCTTCTCAGGTGCCTGAAGCCTCCCTTGGGGACTCTCTCACACACTGCTTACCTACATTGGGAAGCAGACTTGAAGCATTTGTCCCAGTGCCTGAGCACTGGAGACTGGAGCACACGGGCCTTGGTGACATCAAAATAGCCCACTCAGCCTCTCTGAGTAGTGCTAGAAGATGCTGCGGCCACTCTGCAGACTCTGGACCTAAACCATCATGAGATCCTGGACTTCTCCGGTCAGTGCCATCCTGCTAGTCCCGAGCTGCAGCTCACAGCTCATCACCTTCAGTTGAGCACAGTTCTTGATGTGGCTAATGAGAAGCCCCACCCCCGGGTGTGGGTGGCACCACCCAAAAGGCTTGTAGCCCAGATAGGATAAAGGGAAAGGGAGTCTTCCTGCTGTTGCTGCCACCTCCTGTCTGCTCTGCCGTGGACTGTTTCTCCTCTATGATGCCTCTCTGCCAGGCCACCCTGTCTTAGAGGCAGCTGACTATGGATTAAAACCTCTACAAACTGTGATCTAAAATAAGCCTTTTCTCCTTTCACCTGTAGGTGTTGGAAATTTTGCCTCAGCAATGAGAAAAGTAACTAAGGTAGGGGATTTTAGGCAAGAGCCTTAGTTTCCCTGTCAAATGAGAATATCAGTACACAGCCAGGGAGTGGCACCCCTGTAGGGGCCAATGAGAGAAGGCACAGTTAGAGCTTGGCCTGCAACTCGGCATACAGTAAGAGCTCAATGCATGCATCTTTTCCTTTCTTGTTGCTCTTAACACATCCACAGTGTTCTCCAACTATCCATTTACTTTCTGTTCCTGATATCAGGGAGTAGAGGGAAGACGTAGGACATAAAGGTTCTCAGCTTTTGCATATGGCCACCATTTACGCACAGTTAGCCAGGAAGACAGAACTTACCA
Organism: Hystrix cristata; assembly: GCA_004026905.1. Taxonomy (NCBI): domain Eukaryota; kingdom Metazoa; phylum Chordata; class Mammalia; order Rodentia; family Hystricidae; genus Hystrix; species Hystrix cristata. The sequence continues at coordinate 468 of PVJO010029590.1, read as the reverse complement.
GCCGCAGGGGTTGGAAGTGGGGAGCACTTGGCTGGATTTGCCCCCAGAGATCAACAGAAGAAAAGTTCCCTGCTGTGGGGTTCACATGCCATCTGCTGGTAGCTCAGAGCAGATAGTAGGAGTTTTTACAAGCATCACTATTTTGTAAGGCACTTTTCCAAAAGTGCTATTATGAAATGCTGTTGAGTGTAAATATTTAAGTTGTGTTTTTGTCTTGGTTCTGGGGATTAGCCTACAGCCTTTGTACTGAGCTACATCCCCAACTTTTAGTATACATCGAATTGTTTCTCTGATATGAGAAACCATAAGTGTAAATAAGGACAAAGGGGTAGAATAGATATTATGTTTAAAGAAAAAAGAGAGATAGTATTCAAAAGAGAGAACTAGATAGGGAAAAGGGGGATAAAGAAGAAGGTTAAAAGAAAAGTAAGATGAAAGGGGAAAAAATGGTAAAGTGTAGCTACACTT
>PVJO010029589.1:0-16613 GCA_004026905.1 Hystrix cristata | reverse complement strand
GATGAATGTTATCAGTATGTACATCTAAAATGTACCATTAAAATAAAATAAATTTTTTAAAAATTTTAAAAAAAGAAATGTTAGAGATAGAAAAAATATTTAAAGGGAATAATTTGAAATTGTTTGCTAATTAATGCAGGATGGAAAACCCATGTATAAGAAATTCCATAGTGAAATGAATTTTATTCTTCAGAATTTTGTATGCGGGCTTAGGACTTTTTCAATGCCATATAAACAAAGACGAGGCCACAAAATGTCTTGACATTACTCCAGCTGCCATAGAACCTCGGGATGACAGAACCTTAAAATTCCAGGAGAAAATGTATCTTATATACCCCCTCAAATACCTGTTAGAAAACTGAAGTCCACAAAGCTCAAGTGGCCTTTGCAAAGTCCACTTTCAGTCATTGGCAGAACCAGGCAACCTAGAAATCACCCTGCCCAACCAATCAATCTTACTGTTCTAATATCTGAAGAATCCCCCAAAATGCTGCCTTTGCATACGATCCTTCTTAATCCTTTCTTAATCCATTACCTGCCAGAGGATATTCTAACATTTTAAATAGAAATTCATGTAGTAAGACATGTAAAAATATTAAATGTGCAATTTTTTTTTAAATGGGCAGAGCTGAACAGTTCTATAACCTTTACAATTTGGCATTAGATCTCCTTTGTACCTCTACCACTTCCTCCCAAGGTATAACCTCCATCAAAGTCAATGGGGCCACCTTTGCAATAATAAAAGCTATCAATAATTGAGAGTTTTCTATATAACATTTACATATATATATAATTGTTTGGGTATATTTCTGTAGCATTCTTAGCGGTAAAGACTTGGAAAATTGAATAATTTACCCAAAGTCACCAACTAATAATATTGGATCAGAGATTTGAACCCGTGTGAGTCCAGGCCCACAGTCCATGCTGCTTCCCCTCCACCATCTGGTCTTCCATACTGGCCACAGAAGCAGAGAGATGAAGGCCAGTCACCTCCAAGCACTGTGGTAAACATCCTTGCCTGTGTCCACATAGCGCTGCAGTAGCAGAACTAGAAATTCAGTACTGACTTACCCTCTTCCAAAACTTGCACTCCTTCCGCTGTGTTGTTTTACATCCAGCCTTGTGACCTTGCTTTTATCTGTTGCCTTATGACTTTTCCCATTTCCCGTGGCCTTGCTATGTAGAAGTAACTGTCTTCCGTACAGTTTTTCTCATTATCCATACTATCTATAATTATCACTTATTGTGGTTTACTGCACTATAGTATTTCTAAAATGAAGGATCATCAACATAAAATTTTGAGATGCTGGAGACCCCTAAAGATGGGCTTCAAGATGGTTACCAAAGCCAGAAATTGTATGTAAAATGTTGGATATTCCAGTATATCTGTATTTTTTGGAGTAGGAGACAGACCTCAGTTTTCATCAGAGACTTCAAAGAACCCACAATTCCAAAAAGTCAGAGAATCACTTTCTTGTAAAATTTCTACAAACCTTTGGGTTAACTACAGAAAAAAAAGAAAAAAATCTGTGCTTATGCCATTATGTTCATTTCCCTGAGTTCACCATGCAGAGGACTTTCAACTGCCAGGAATCTTCTCTGTAAAATGAGAAGGGCCTCAAATTTCCCTCAGTTGTTTCCTGCGGACAGAATTACGGGATCCCTGTTATGTGCAATGGTGGTTTCCTGGCCTTGGCACGTCCCTCTTTTCTACAATCCTTGTTCAGATTACAGCACCACGCTGCTTCTGTACTGCCTGATCCCTTCTCCTTAGGAAACCTGAGTGATAAACTGTTCCCGGGCAGTTTAGCACAGCAGTCCCTCTCTGTCTCACTGAGCAGGTAGTTTCCTGATGCTGGGACCTAAGCCAATCAGTTCTTTAAATAAAAAAATTCCCCAAAGGGAAAACCCAAACCTATTACAAAATGCAAATAATGGGGACCCATTCTATTCCTGCTGTCCATTTTAATCAATTCAGAACCTCAAGCGAGAAATGTAAAGATGGACATGTGCCAATTCTCCACAATGAATATAAGCATTATGTATGGCAAACACCAATAAAAAATTTTGAAAAATTAATAAGAAATGTAAAAATGACACGGAAGAAGGGGAACGAAATCTTCAAATCCACCGTAAGATGCCAGTGCATAAGTGACTTTAGAGTTCACTCACTCACCCAACCACACACCCAAGAATCTTATCTAACTCTTAAAATTAGTCACAGTCAGATTTTTCTTTTTCTCGAAGCCATTCTATATCACCAGCTCTAAGAGACACACACGCTCTTTTCTGACTTGAATGAACATTTTTCTAATTCTATATACCTGAACATATTAGCCATGAAAACAAGAACATGTAGATATGTACTGCACCGAATCTATTTTCCTGCCTGTAAGTCTAAACCAGTTAATACAGATCAGATAGGCAGACTTAACTGTGCAGCACCCACTCTGAAAATATTTATGCTTCTACAAATGAAAAAAGTAAATAATGACCAAGTTGTGGTCATATCTAACCAACGTAAAACCTGAGACTTGCCAACAGGTCTCATGGCGCCAAGCCTAGTATGTGACTATTTTCTGGACTCAGAAGCAACCTCACTATAATCCCAAATCTGCAAAGATAGCTCTAGGGGCAGAAGCCCAGTGGCAGCTTCTGCAGGTTAGGAGGCTCAGCAGCCTCCAAAGGCAAGAAGCGATCCACCCCAAAGGTCTTACCAACTCTGCCAAATCTCTGCCCCACAACCGCGCCTCCTCCAGGTGGATGAAAGGAGAAAGCACCATCCCCGTTTGGGGGCCCCTGTGGCGTCCAAGGTCAGGAAGATGGAACGTGGGAGGCACACACTTCTCCTCAAGTGTCAGGGGTGATCTCTCGCTGGTGTCACATGGATCCAGAAAAGTGAAATGAGAGACAGGAGGCAAGATGAGGACAAAGATTGTGATGCTGGCTTGAAGCTGGCTGGAGAAAGAAGGAGATGGGGATGTTCTAGTGGCTTAAGCAGAGGTCTTCACAAGAGCACCTGAGACGGTGGCCACTTGAGGTGGGCACGTGGGGGAGCACCGTGTGATGTGAGAATCAGAACTGTGCTTCTGATGCATTCAGCTTTTCTTCCCTTTAGATGAGAGAATATGTCTCAGTGTACAGTAAAAGTTTACCTGCCTTCCGGCACGATAGTCAGTTCTCCTTCGCTGTTGGAGCTTCTGCTCATCATTCATGCCCCAGTGTTTCCGTGAGAAGCCCAACATCAGCGGACACTGTCCCCAACTCCTGCTGTGACCGGGAGCCTCAGATCAGTGGTTTTCCAGTTTCTTGTCACGGAAGCCTCTGCTCGTAGATCGCTAGTACCTAGAAGAGAATAAAAGGGAACCTTCATTTTTAACAAGTGCCTGCCTCACACACCAGACCATGTTCTGAGTGATTTTCACATATCAATTCATAAAAAGTAAAAATTACATGCTGGGGGATTCTCTACCTGTTACTTACTGCTATGTCTGTCAAAATGATATTTAGAAATTATTCTTAACCTGAATCTTAAGATGCTTGCTAAAAGCAAAGTCATCTAACCCAGTTCTAAATCAATCCTTACACCAATTGTAAGAGAGACAACTAAAAATCTTTCATTTTAGAGATTTTTCAGTTGCCAGGGTCACGCCTGAAATCTCAGCATCAAAGAGAGCTAAGGCAGGAGGATCAAAAGTTCGAATCCCCCTCGAGCAGCTAGTGAGGCTTTGTCTCGAAATGAAGGCACAGAAAGGGCTGGGGCTGTAGCACAGCACTAAAGCAACCCTGGGATCGGTACTGAACTCAGTACTGAAAAAGTCTGACTCCCTAAAACTAACAAGGTCGTGAAAAACAAGGGAGCCCTGAGCCGTCGTCACAGACCAGAGGAGCCCAAGGAGGCAAGACAGCGAACTGCTATGTGGAATCTGCCAACAGAGAAAAGACATTGGTGGGAACAAGTGAAATCCAAGTAAGGCCTGGACTTGGTTCACAGTGATGCACCAATATGACTCCCTGGGTGGCAAAGTGGGCACCGCAGGGACAGAGGATGCCCTGGCAGAGGGAGCCAGGTGCGGGCACTGGACACTCTCCCTGCTAGCTCTGTAGCTTTTCTGTATGCCTCAAATTATTCCAACAGAAAAGAACAAAGTGCAAAATAAATACAATCTGTATACAAACATGAGCCCAGTCCAAGCACATTGTTACTATCAGCCTAAACTTGTCATTGTTCCTGTTTTCAGGAAATGATTTAGTCTCTTTAGGCCTTCCGCACAGAGGCATAAGAGCAGCTTCTGCGCTTGCTGCCTCCTACAGCCCCACCTGAGCCCTCTCTGCTGCATATGCTGCTCCTTTTCTCTCCATCCTGTGAAAGAAAGGTCGCCCTTCTTTTCCTTCTACGGCCAGTCTTCCTCCAAAGAGGAAGCCAGACAAAACTGAGACACCATGAGACTCCATGGTCTTTAGTTTTTCACTTGAGTCAGGATCTGGTTACTGGGGTAACTTCCGTTCACTTCTAACTGTGCCATTTCACACACACACACACACACACACACACACACACACACACACATTTGAGCAAGAACTATCTAATACTGTGAGTATTTTACAATCTCATTTATTTTTTAGCTGAGTCTTCCAAAGGTCAAACTACTCCCTCCCTATCAACCTATAACCTTCAGGCAAAACCATGAATACATAGTGATACCTTCTTGGCGTCCATCATTCTAAGCAAGTGGCTTGTTTGGAGCAATGCAGCATCGAGACTCACAGGTAGAAAATGAATCATGTGCACTGAGATTGCGCTTGTCAGCAGACAGCCAGGAAGAAAACATGAACCAAAATGTCAGCATTTGTCTTCTCATTACAAGAAAGATCTTTACTGTTAGCATCGCTTTCCCCACCAGTTTTCACGGTGTGTGGGGGGAGGGATTTTTCCCGGTTCTATCAGCGCATAGAAAATACCACAATGGTAAGAATAAAATGCTAATATCAATATTCCCTGGAACTCACCACTGATGTGATCACATTCTTTTACCAGGTCATCACAAAGGCTAAAAACACAATAAACACCTAAAATTCCAGGTTGAATAGAAGGAAGACTGTAAATAAATGAGCGACATAGATGCGCAGACGTGTCTTTTTCATAATTCATGGGAATGTCTGATACATAGTACTACGACTTTGGTTGGTGCTGCTGTTGTTGTTTTTGATGGCATGGGGGATTTTACCCACTGAGCTACATCCACAGTCCTTTTTATTTTTATTTATTAATTATTTATTTATTTATTTATTTACTGAGACAAGTTCTTACTAAGTTGTTAGGTTGCCCAGACTGGACTCAAATTTGTGACTCTCTTCTTTCATTTCCAGTTCTTCAATTTAAAAATCAAAGTCCTTTTTTAAAGTTAAGAAATGGAAAACAGGGAGGAAAAATAAACCAGATGTGTTAGCTATATGTACCAATTCTCCAAGATGAATGTAATGGCTGACTATAGCAAACATATACTAATAAAAAATTTTTTAAAAGAGATGGAGAATAGTAGACTTTCCACTCCCTCTCCTACAGTCTTTTAAAACTGACTCACCTAGATCTGTAGACAGTCTAAGGTTGATTTAAATATGGAAAAATCTACTGTAAAAAGTGACCTACTTCCAGTTCAGCAATATTTTCCCAGACGTGTCACAAGTTGTCTAGCATAACCACTAATGTTTCCTATAATCTCTCAGGGGCCACAACTGCTGCCTGACTTTCCCAGACAAGTTACCCAAAGAATAGAGAGCCAGGACGCCCAACCAGATCTTCTAGTGCTACAGCCGATTTTTCCTATTCTTAACAAACTCATTTCTCCTTCTTTTACTTTGAACCAAAAAATAGTAAAATGCTAGAATATGTTGAAAAGATAAAGTAACATCATTATTTTCAAAGAAAAGGCATTCAAAATCACAAGAGGCCAAAGGAGAAACTGAAAATAACACCTATGGGTTACACTAGGGCAACTATTCAGATATTATGCAATAAACTACTTATTTTGCAGTTTGGTTTAGAGAAAGGCTATGCCTTCAAAGCAAGATCACGTTCATATTTGAACCTCAAATTCTCTTCCCTCAACAACATTCCTTTCCCTGTCCCTTTGGTATTATAGGATAGGTAAGCATGCAGGGAGCAAGCGTATCATTACTTTAACATATGGTGCCAGAGATGCTCTTTTATAAGCAAAAAGTCCTAAGTGGATGAGCATATCACGAGTAAGAACAAGGAAAGAAAAGAGACTGCTAAGGTGTTTCCCACCAGCATACCAGTAATCCCAGTATTCTGAGAGGCTAAAGCAAGAGGATCACAAGTTCAAGGCCAGCCTGAGATCTTGTCTCAAAATAAAAAAGGGCTGGGGATGTAGCACGGTGCAAAGAATGTGGATTCGATCCCCATTACTGCAGGAAAAGAAAGGTAAAAGAAGAGAAAAGAAAAGAAAAAGTAGCAGAAGCCTAGTTTTGATGAGTAAGAGAAGGAGAGAAGAGGGACTGTGGGAATATGTCTTAGTCTGAGTGCCCCAGACACTGGCAAATGCTTGGGGATAAAGGCAGTAGGTGCCTCCCCTGTCAGACCGGTGGAGGCAGAGCCCAAGGAGCAAGGCTCTGCTTGTACCGCATTTGCATAGGATGGCTGGTGGTGAGTGGAGAAGGCTCAGTGTTTGGCCACTGGGGGGGGGGGGTGCTGCGTGCTTCACAGGACTTGGCCAGGCAACTGAGAAGTGCCAACTCCCTACACACAGCACAACCTGGTCACACAGGTCAATGAGCAAATAAAAAGAATTCCCAGTAGCTTTCATATCCCTCTTCCTTTGTTCTCTGGTCTTGTTTGTTTGCCTCATACTTTGAGCCTTATTAGTATTACTCCAAAGGTCTCAAGGAGGAAGCTACCTAGAGGGAGACCTCAAATAATGAGCCCAAAATCCCCGAGGAGTTGAGAAATGCTTAAGAGCAGACTTAACATATAAGAATTCTGGAGTGTGAGAGAGGGAAGGGGGCAAACTCCTCCCCTGTGGAGTCAGTAAGCAAAGGCCAAAGAAGGCCAGCAGTCAGCCTCAAATAAGTCAGCTGGTTAACGTGGGAACTAAATCTGCTGCTGTTCAGGTTGGCGGCAGAGGAAACTAAATGCACTCTCTTCCAAACATAATTGTCCCTTCAACAGGTGCTCGATATTCACTCTTTCCCCATAGAGGAAGTAAGATGTGAGCCCAAAATCCAGCTGTCCTTCTTCTTTACAGAATTATGGTTTCTGGAAGAGGTTCACAGGGGCAAAACAGAAATGTGACATGGCCCAAAGCTCAACGGATCCACGAGCAGCTAAACAAAGAAAAGAAAGGGAATTCTAGAAAAGGACACCCTGAGGAAAACACCTGTAATTCAAAGCTGGGTGAAATTAGTAAAAGTCATCATGACAATGTTCCTAGTAATGTTGGTCTTGCATTGTGCACATATTTTTTGACCTTATGAGTTCTCCCCACAACTACACATGATTCCCGGAGTCATCTGGTTTGACCGAGGGTAAAGGAAAAGCCCTGGTGGTTTGGCAGAACAATGGATCCCACATTCTAATACCATCAGTGTTCCCTCATATAGCAGAAGGGGCTTTGCAGATGATACTAAGGATCTTAAAATGCAAAGATCATCAGTGTCCTCATAAGTCAATCACGAGTGTCCTCATAAGACAAAAGCAGATAGAGATCTGACTTCAGAAGAGGAGTAAGAGCTGTGACACCAGAAGCAAAGTGAGAGCGAAGCCGGAAAAAGTGAGGAAGCAGAACCTGTCCTCAGAACTTCCGGAAGGACCCGGAACTGCCGGAACTATAGAACTCCAAAAGAATAAATACGTGTGATTTCCAGCCAAGTTTGTGGTTATAAGAGGCAACTAATACAGGTGGCCAATGTGATTATTTTCCCTTGTAGAAACCATCAGAGGAAGAGCTATGCGTGGGCCAGATTGCTTGCGCTGTGTTCGGCCTGCGCAGCCTCACTCAGAGTCTGTTTGCAAACTACTCAGAACGGCTCCCCACACTGCTTTCCTTGATATCCCTGAAAGTGCTGCCAGAGTCTACACCACTCCTAAATCAATAAATGAGCTCCCTAGAACATAACGATATTGATAATAAACCACATAGGAACAATTCCCAAGTAATTTCCTTTAGATATTCTACTTATTATTTTAATGTATTTACTCTAATTAAGTGAGGTTATATATATTTATGGCTTATAATATAACGTTGACATACGTATACATTATGGAGTGACTAAGTCAAGCTATATTTTAAGCAGCTTCACTAATTCACACACAGTAACACCTTCGTGCACAAATGCGAACGATGTGGTTCGCAAGCAAAGCATTCAGCAAAAATTTTGCTTCAGCTCTTGAACTCTGCCTCGGGTAACAAACTTGACCACAGCCATCTTCCCCAAAATCATGAAGCAAATTAAGTTTGTAAACTAAGGTACCGCTGTACTTATTTTTTGTGACGAGAACATTTGAAATCTCTCTCACCAATTTTCAAGTACACAACAATTATTAACTGTATTCATCAAGCTGTATGACAAATCTCTTGAACTTACTCTTCTTGAAATCTCATGTCCTTTCACCCACATAGATAGTATTTTAAATCATGAACATGGTGAAAATATCAACAGCTTTCAGCCATATTGATTCTTCCCATAAACTTCAGCAGAAAAGAGATACTACTATCTGAGTGTCCATGTTCCCTCCAAACTGATGTGCTGAATGCTAAGCCCCACTGTGGTGACTTTAGGTGAAGGGGTTTGGGGGTGGCGATTATGTCATGAGGGCTCCCCCACTGTGAATGGGTTTGATGTCCTCATAGACGAGGTCCCGAAGAGTTAGCCAGCCCTGTCCGCCAGGTGAGGGTACAATGAAATGATACATTGCTGAGAAATGACCCGTCACCAGAGCCTGCCGGCACTTTGATCTTGGTCTTCCCAGCCTCCCACACTGTAAGCGAGGAACTTCCACTGTCTATGAGCAAGCCAGTTCACAGTATTTGTTACAGCGGCCCAATACACTAAAACAAGGAGAGTCGTGCAGTCAGACTGTTCTGTGTCTCCCAATTCCCAGATCCTTATTCCGGTGTGAGCTCGCCGACCTCTGCTTTGGGAGCCAACCTCGAGCCTGGCTTTCCACAGCACCCTTGGGAGCAAGGACTTTCCCTTCGAGAAGGATTGGAGGCCATGGACCACCTGAGCTTTGGTCAATGGCAAGATTGCTCACTTCATCTCTGTACCCTGGTAGTTATTAAATATAAACATCTCAGTAAAAACTCTGAATGATATTGGTGTTTTGGTCACTTTCTTCATTGCTGGGATGGAATACCCAACATCTGAAACTCAAAGGAGGAGAGGTTTATTTTGGCGCACTCTTTAGAAGTCCTTGCATGGTCAATGACATAGAGGAAGGACCCAGATGGAGGAAAACTGCTCACCTCATAGCAGGCAGGAAGCAGAGAGTCAGGGGTGGAGCCAGGAAGTGAGACATACCCTCAGAGTCAGTCCACAGCGACCCGCCTCTTCCGGCCAGATCCTACCTCCTAACAGCAAGTCAGCTATAGTTCCCCAAATCCAATCTCCCTCCACACTTGAGGTTTGAGGGCCATTTTCGATCTAAGCCGTAAGAGCTGGCAATGGTTAAAGGTATTTGTTACAGAATAACTGGCTAAGCAGACTGTGCAGCATCCTTTCTATTTCTCCATTTCATATGAAAGCCCACTCAAGGTTCTCCCATTGTGTCTGAAGACTATAGAAATTAGTATCTCGTTGCTGGAAAGGGAGACTGGGGGAAAGAAAATATTGGTGTTTCTTGAAAAATAAGAGCAATGTGTCTCATCACAAGCCCAACAATCTGTGTTTTGTTTCTCTCTCCCTTCTTACTGTTGCAAAACATTTAAATTGCTCTTACACTGTCCCAAATATAAGCAAATATTATCCGTTTTAAAAAACTAAGGATGAAACTGAGTCAAGAGCATTCTAAAATCACAGAACTTATTCCTAACAGTGTGAAGTTCATGTGTTTTGCCCACTGCTATCTTGGTTTGTCTTTCATTTCATAAATAATTTCAGCACCCAGTAAAATTTTCTCAATTTTCAAAGAATATCCATTTCTTTGGGTTTTAGTCACCTAGACTCTAACCAACAGTTTTTCTAACTAAAACTGGTACCAAAAGATAAAATTCCTTTCTTAAATATTTGTTTTGCCCCGAAGAAAAAAAGTAATGTATTAGAGGGTGTGCAGAAGGGGGCGCGAATTCCTATTAGTAGGTTTTCTGTCTATCCTGCAGATCCTCTTGCATGTACTACTTAAAAAGTCATAGAAGCAGGTATGGTGATGCACACCTGTAAATCCATCTCTTTCAGAGGCTGAGGCAGGAGAATTGCAAATTCTAGCCCAGCCTGGGCAACTTAACAACTTAGTGAGACCCTGTCTCAAAATAAAAAAGTAAATACAATAAATAAAAGGACTTGGGACGCAGCTCAGTGCAAAGGTCCAGGTTAAATCTCTACTCTCCCTGCCCCCCAAAACTCTAGGAATTCAGGCATCCTGGAGAAGAGGTTGCTCCCCTCCACCCTGGCAGAGGCTGAGACAGCTGATAAAAGGCAGGAACCAGTGGTGAGAAGATGCCTGACTATGTGTCCAGCACACTCGGCTTCTAAACCATGCAACCTGGGCTTGAGGTAAGGAGAAGTCCTTTCTCCCCTTGGATGTGAAATAGTTTCTTATTCCCAGGGGTCCCTTTCATTGAAAATAACTCTTGAGATACTTTGTAGCTGGCCTGAGATTTAAATTGTTCTCTGATCTTCTACTGCAGCCTTGAGGAGGCTAGGTGATCCTGCATCTCTGCTCCTGAAAAAGAGGCTGGATAAAGGAGGAAAGCCTTGGATGCACCCTTCCAGCCAATTAATAAGTGCTTGAAGGAAAACCGTGCTCCTTTTAACCTCCAACTTCATCCAACTTTTATTCTTTCTGGAAATAAAGTGGTAGTTTTGTCTGTGCTTGGAATGAAGTTCTTAGCCTATAAACCCATTGTATGGAGTAGGGACATCCTGGGCTGACCACACCCCAGTCATGGGCAGGTGCCCATGTGGAGCCCCCCAGGAATCTGTCCGAGAGCCTGGCCTTGATTCCCGCAAGAACAGTATTGCTGGCTAGTGTCTCGTCTGCACCCCCCTCCCCCAGCTCCAGCAGAGGCTCGGATGCAGCACAGAGGCACTCCCAGGAGCCGAGCCCCTTAGATACCACGCAGATGGGTGTGCAACAGACCCCGGCATTGCCGACCTTTGGGGTGACAGCTCTCCTGGGGGCTGACCTGTGTACAAAGGTAGAATGTTCAGTAGCATCCTCTCACACTGCAGCAACCACCAGTTGTGACAAAGATGTCACCAGACATTCCCAAGTGAGCCCTGGGCGGGGCAATGTCCCCCGGCTGACGATCACCACCACAGAGCTCCAGGAGTAGTTGATGAATAAGTGGAACCATGGCTGATGTCCTGGTGAGTTGGATACTTGTGTTCTCTGTCTCTCTTCCTCTGTCTCTCTCTGTCTCTGTGTCTCTGTCTCTCTGGTTGAACCAGAGGGTTTGCACTGAACTATGCCCCAGCCCTTTCATAAAAATATTTAAACTTGGGACAAGATCTCACCGAGTCACTAAGTTGTCCAGACCAGACTTGAACTTGCATCCTCCTGTCCCAGCCTCTGACAGCTCTGAACTCTCCCATGTGGGCCACCATGCCCAGCTTCGTCACCTCTTCTCTGGCTGCTCTTCACCGGCCTCTGCCTTTTCTCTCCTCCCAGTGTCCATTCTCCTCGAAGTCACTAGGAATTTATGGAAAATGGAAATTTCTCCAAATTGCTCCTACACTTAAAACTCTTCAGTGGTTTCGGCCAGCCTTAGAATAAAGCCCAAGCCCCTTATGGGGTCGTAGGAAGTCTCCTCCTAGCTCTCCACTAGATCTCCTAACACATTCCACTTTCCTCCTGTTCCCCGCACGTGGAGCAGTAGCTGTAGCCTTCGTCCCTCGGCGCACGCTTGCTCCCTCGCTTGTATTCCAGACCAGTCATCCTGAGTCTCCTCCAAACTCCCACCCTCCAGTAAGGCACGAGCCGCTAACACACCCGCTGGGTGCGCCTCCCTTATTGCGGTTACAGCTTTTGACCAGCAGGTGGCAGCACGGGGCCGTGGTTAAAAGCGCCATTTCCGGAGCCAAGCCGCTCACTAAATTCAAACGCCAGCTTTGCCAACAGCTAATTAAAGGTCTCTCGTTTTGTCACCTGTTGCTTCTGTGTGACTCGTTGTCTTTATGTGTAAAATGGAGATAATAACAGAATCTACTTCATAAGATGTCTGTGTGAATTACATGAGCTAATCTATGAAAAGCGCTCTGATATTCCTATGGTTAAAGCTGAGAACACGCTATCTGTTGTTACACATTTCTGTGTACCTGCCTGTCTCTTCCCACAGACTGTGACTAATCTTTCCTGTTTAAATATGATTAACAGTATCCACTTCACAAGAGTTTCAATACTATCCTTGGGGTCCCTACTCGCCTGCTTCACACAGCTTGTCATAAGTGGGTGCTGCTACCATGGATTTCATAGAAGGAGGTTTGAAAAAGAAAGGGAACATTTGAATCACTCAACCCAGGGAAAGGCGAGAATCCCCACGCTCTCCACCAAACTAAGTCACAGAGTGGGGACAGTGGCAGCAAGGACTCCAAGGCCAACCCTGATCTTCGCCGCCGCTTCAGGCTAAGCCTGTGAGGGCCTCTGCGCTCCAGCTAACTGCCCCGACTGGGCAGTACCGCAGGTACGCGGCACCCACACGCGCAGCCATCCGTTGGCCAGTCGGCCTACATGTTGTGGAGAACAGGATGGGGCTTTGCTATTGTCTTTCCCAGTGAGGTTCAGTTTCAGTGTGAAGAAGCGCCAATGTAGTGGGAGGTTTAGCCAAAGAAAGCACAAAGAAAACAAACTTGTCTTCTGAATGGAGAACGTGCCCTGGCAATGTGGTTGTGAAAATTTGTAAGTTGTCATGAACTATTTTTATAAGTAAGATTTTTTTTCTTTACCAAAGAAAGGCACTAGAAAAGTTATTTCTGTCTTATAAAAATAAAGAAGAAAAATATTTATCTAACACTATGTTCTTTCACATATTAGTCATCTACCACTTCATTCCATATATATGTATATGTGTATATCTACACACAATTTTTTTCAAGTGAGGCAATAAGAATGAAGAAATAACAAGGAAAGAAGAGAAAGTATAGTCAGAAGCTATAATCGTACAGAAAAAATAAGAAATTGTGAAGTCTTGAGAGGTGTCTTAAATTTCTGTTTTCGATCTCCAACAGTAGTACACCCACAAACCAATATGCCCATGTGTTAAATGACAATGTTTCACTCAGTAATGGGCTGCACCTCTGACGGTGGTCCCGGAAGACTATATTGCCTAGTGACATCATAGCAATCTTAGCTTGGCCAAGTACTCTATGATACTAGCCCAATGACAAACATCACTTATGATTCAAGTCACAGAATGTATCTTCCATGTAAATGATGCGTGACAATAAAAATATGGAGTTCTGATTTGAATGTTGGAGACTGACCTGAGGATAGGATGACAGAGAAGCAAATGACTGAGCCTCTGCACCATCTCGAGACGAGAAGTTATAGTGTGTCTCAGGAGGACTCAACTCATTTCACCTTTATTTGAATGGAGAAAGTCTTCATTAGCAGGTATGACCTTGAAGTATGGCAAAGTGATGCAAGAGAGACAAGATAATTCCCTAATATATTGGAAACATGTCTAAGGGCTGGGAGTGTACATCAGTGATAGCGTGCTTTCTAGCACACAGGAGACCCCGATCTCCATCCCCAGTCAGAGTAATCAATCAATAAATAAGAGTTTCCGCTGAAGAATTTACATGGATCACCTGGGAAATAACTTTTCTAGATTGCCACAAAATGAGACAGTGAAGAGACCTCTCCATGGATGAGGGGGAGTCTGGTGATTTATCACAGTGCAAGTGAGGATCATATTTTCCAATTTTACTGACCTCTCTTTGGCAAAATCCACAATTTATTTTATTTTGAGGACTTCTTGAGTCGATTTTTCACCATGTATCAAAATAAGGCAGGCGAAAGTTCGGGGGAAACAAGGGTAGAGAGGGGGCTTTAAATAAAAGCAGCTGTGGATATGTCTCCAAATGGAGGAAAACTGCTCGGGGTAGCTCGATAGGCACAATTCTAGGAAGCCCAGAATTGGCTCTAAAGTTAAGAGTTGGCTCTAAACTTCCCATCAACCAAAGTCAGATGCAACAAGTTATCAGACCAGCTTACCATCGTATCCACAGCACTATCACAGTTTGTTCAAATGGTCTTACCAAGGAGTCATGCTGAACAGAGACCCTCTCTCAATAAACAGGAATAACTGATTTCTTCTTGGGCCCCAATAGACAATCATAAATATTCTGGGTCCTTCTTATTTTTAAATTAGTTTTAAAATATACAGGGTCCACATGTATCCAAATCAGTATGTAGAAATATAAAGGAAGGTCTTGCATGCTGTTAAATTTTACATAAGTGGTATAATTCTACATCTTGCTTTCTTTTCTCATTTTATTTCTGAAGACCATACGCATGTTAATTCAGTTGGATCTAGTTCATTTAATTATTTAACTGCTGAATACTATCACATAATACAAAAATACTACCATTTATTTATTTAGGAAATTTTTCATCCCAAATGTGCCACTGTTAACAATAATGGCAATCAATATCCTTATACATCTTTCCCTCCCTGTCCCTTCTTGGGGCTGGTTTCAGGGTGCTTAGTTTGCGTCCACTGTCCTACCAGGTCTCACCCTCCTTGCTTGCTGCAGGCAGACATTAACTTCATTTCCTGTCACGATGAAAACCCAGCTCAACTGCTGGTTTCATCCCCAATGTGAGCCATAGTGGAAATTTAGAAGTAGGAGGAAAACTAGATTTAAGGGGTCAATGGAAATGTAGAGACTTGGAAAGCTTTCAAAACCTGGGTGCGCATAAGTGGTGGGAGGATGTATTAGTCAGCTTTCCCATTCCTGAACACAACACCCAACGCTCATGACAGAAAGGAAGAGAGGTTTAATTTAGTTCCTGGTTTCAGTCCATGGTTGGCTGGCTCCGAGGCAGAAGCCTCATGGCAGAGCAAAGGTGCTTAGTGCACGGTGTCCAGGAAGCAGAGCAGTTCCAGTGCCAACCGGAAGGGGCCAGAGCCCAGACACGGACCCCAAGGCCAGGACCCCATGATCCACCCAGACACACCCGGATGTGTGTTCCAGCAATCCCCACAGCGGATCCCAAAGCCAGTTCACCTGGCCCTCCACCCTAACGCCCACAGGAGTGACTGCCGACAGGGCAGAGAGAAGCAGAAGACAGCAGCAGAGGCAAAAAAAGTGGGATAATTCTGAATTTCTTCCATCTCCTTCAAGCTACGTAGGAGAGATCCTTGTCAGGGCAGAGCAAATGCACTGCTGGCGGCAAAAGAAAGCTGTGCGGACTGGCCCGGCCCCTGGGACTCCACACCTCACGTCAGCTGAACTGATCAAACTCCAGGTAGAAACAGATGAACCAACCACATTAACGGGAAGCTTTAACAAGATCCTATCAGGATGGCAGATCAACTCCCCAAGGAAAAAGCCAAAGGTGCCTTTCAAGGAGGGAGGTAGGTGTTTCAAGGGAGCGGGCTCCCCTGCGCCCAGCAATGAGCTGGAGCATGGTCAGCAGAGAACCGCCTACCACGAATGAATCACTCACCGTACCTCCCCGTACTGTTTCCCTGCCTACGCGATGGGCACAATAATAGTGCTTCTATCACGATACAATCTGTGACATTTGTGAATTCTTGGAGGATTGAATTTAAAGGGCAAAGTGTTGCTCATACTGGCTGCTGTTGTTACTCCCCTTCCCATTAAACCTCCAGCCTTCTACATCACAGCTTTCTCCTCCTTTCCTTGTTTATTTAACTATTGATATCGACACACTATAGATCACACTAGTGGGTTCCTAGCTCATGCACCTGTCTCAAATTTCCATGTTCCTCAGGCTTTGGCTCTTCTAGGACATTCTGCCCCCAATCGACTGTCTTGCCCAAATCTTACCAATTCCTAAAACCTAATATAAAATGCCACCTCCTTCTTGAAACTATTCCAGCTCTTTTGAATTACACCTGCTCCCCATGTGGCACTGCAGAGACCCTCCTGTCCATGACTCCTCACATCAGTGTGGACCGTTTACCCCATTTGTTATCATTCTGCATTCTGTGTGTGGACGCTAGTGGGTGACTGGCTTGTCAATTATGCAGGTACAAAATCATTTGTGCGTTCTTAATGGGCACAACTCATGAAGATTATGCTGTTCTTTTAGCGAAAACAAATGCACAAATAAAAATAAAATGTTTAGATTATTTTTGAATTTTATTAACGGATTTTTAAGACATTGTCCAGAGAGACTCTGTGACTACAGAAAGAACATTTCCTGTTTGGGGCACACAAGATGAAGCAATGCGTGGATAACAACA
>PVJO010029588.1:0-16593 GCA_004026905.1 Hystrix cristata | reverse complement strand
TTACCATTTTTCCCCCCTTTCATCTTACTTTTCTTTTAACCTTCTTCTTTATCCCCCTTTTCCCTATCTAGTTCTCTCTTTTAAATACAATAACTATTCTACCCCTTTGTCCTTATTTACACTTATGGTTTCTCATATCAGAGAAACAATTCGATGTGTACTAATAAGTGTCTGATTTATTTCACTTAATAGTATGTTCAGGTCTAACATCCAGAATATATAAGGAACTCAAAAAGATCAAACCTCCCAAATTTAAAGACCCTATCCAAAAATGGGCATCTGAAATGAATAAACATTTCTCAGATGAAGAAATAAAAATGGCAAATAAATATATGAAAAAATGTTCAACATCATTGGTCATTCGAGAGATGCAGATCAAAACAACACTAATTTTACTTTTTAATGTCTCTTTTAAAATGTTAAGGACAACACTATAAATACCTTCATCCACATACAGACAAATCCACACACTCCACCAGTAAGTAAAACAAATTGAAAACACTTCCTCAACTCTGTTTCCCCTCAAAACACCAACTTTACTACACTATCAACTTTTTGAAAGAACGAACAATAAGGGTTGGGTTATCTTTGCCATTAAATATCTATTCTTGTTTCGCATTGGATTTCTGGTCTTATCATTCTATAAAAAACTATGCTCCCAAATGTCACCTATGGTCTTTAAAATAACCAGGATTTTACCATCATTTCCCTAGAGGACTAATCACACTTCTCTTGATCACATTTGATGCTTTCACTTTTCTGTGCTGTTTCTTATCATCGCTGTGTTACATCCTACTTACACTGATCCATCTTTTTCATTAGGATTCCTCTACCTTTACAGATTTTCCAAAATGTCTAACTTTGACATATTACATTTTATTCTTTAATCTTTCTTCCTTAGCAGTTTTATTTATCCTGGAAACTTCAGCTGTGTCCTATATGGATGCCACCCAAATATACATCTTCAACCAACAGCTCTTCCAGAACTTCATAGAGGTTCTGCTATTGCTCAAGGGTATCTCCACGTTACTATCTTATTACCATCATGAATCAAAAATATATAAATGGTTGAACTCACTCTCTGCCTCCATGGACTTATTCCTCCAGCCTCACATATTTTAGAGTGCCAAGACAAAAAAAAAAAAAAAATAGAGTGCCAAGACAAGTCAAATTAACAATTTTCTTATCTACGTTTACAGTGATATCTATATACCCTAAGTCAACATCAGTCATTTGTAATAATTTCAAGATAGTCTGTAAAATTGTATTTTGCAAATTGATATTTCTAATGTATATATTTTCCTCAAATATAAATTATCTGATAAAATTTGGTGCTTTTCTTCATAAATATATGTATATTATATATTATATTATATATATATATACGGCATCTTTGGAAAAGTCTTAAATCTAACACCCAAGCAGAAGAAATTGAGATTTTTTTTCCAATAAAAATCAGTAATAGTACTTAGGGTCAAATACAGATCTACCAGTAAGGTTCTCAGAAATGTTAATGCTGTAATTTATAAAACAGCACTGTGCATTGGCCAGAATTTCTGGCTCAGGTAGTCTCTGTTCACACTTTATACCCATCACCTTCTGTCTGTGTGAATATTTCAAGTTACTTACATTTTTCTGGAGCTCAGATGCTTTATCAATTAGGTCAGGAAATTAACAGTACAGTTGTTTATTATACTTACAATACCACATTTCCCGCTGAGGTTCATGAATTTTGTCAGTCAACTGGAATTCTCTACTCCTCAATTGTCCCTGATTAGGAGCTTTAAGTATGACCTACATAGCCTTTTAATTAATGTTTAAAGTCCATCGTGATTTTAAAACACTTCAGAGGAGATTTGGGGTGTCATCTTACTACGAGTAGCCCTCATTAATGACTGGATGAACTTGTTTTATAACAACATAATTTGATATGCACAAAAGCATTATAAATGATTCTAAATTAAAACTGAAATTAAAATAAAGTAGAAAAATGACAGAAAGGGCAATGGCTACTATTATTATTATCTTACAATAAGGTTAATAACTTAAAAAAAGAATGATGGATATTTCTTTTACTTACACTGACCAAAATTGAACTTACTGGTATCAATTCCAGTCTGAAAAGGAAATAGTCATTTAATTTGAGATGTTAAAAAAGCAGGTCTGATTTTTTTCTTTAAAATTTGGTTTTTGATAATGCAAAGAAACAAGAGAAATGGCTTCTCGAATAACAGATAATTCAAACATTCTAACATCTTGAATTGAATGAAAATATACAGAATAAATAAATTTCAATATAGTAGGACTTTTCATGTGAAGCATCAGTCAGAACTGGAAGGCTTGCTCATCATATTTTTATTCACACACTTTCAGAGTTCCAAACATAGAGACAATTTCACTCTATGAGTATAGAATCCATTGCCTCAGCAATCATAAGTCCCAATTTTTTCCTCTCTCTAAGCAATTCAGAAGTTCCTCAAAATATACCGAAACTCTACCAAAATCATTATCTGCCTTTTGTTTTTTTTCACAAATTTTATAGAAAAGCAGCATTCGGTCGTTCATTCATTCACTAAATGTTTTTTGACAGGGTCTTATGTGAAAGACAGGAACTCAGAGGCTGAGAAAGTACCATCAAATCAAACAGATAAACTCCCAGTTCATATTAAGCACACTTTCTAGTGGAATGAATTTAAGGTTACAGTTAGTAAATAAGAAGTAGTGCATTAAAGAAATAATTGATACTTTCAATAGTATACAAAAATACGTTTTGTGATAGCTTCTATCAGTAACTAAACAAAACACTGTATAGAATCTAAATTTAACTTAAGAGAAAATAGTCCAGTGAACTTGCAGCTTGGCAAAGAGAAATGCAAATATGATAAAATGTTAAGTTATCCAAACTTTGGGGATCATTATTATATAGTTATCCACTCAGTTTAATCTGATGCTGAAGTAGATAAGGATATATTTTTCTTTGACATAGCAAATTATCAAATTGTTTCTTTCAATTTTCCCTGGTCAATATAACAAGTTGACCAGGTTACAAATAGGTTAGTTTTCACACCAAGCCAAATGCCTAGGTTAATCAGACCCTGTGTAAAGGAACATGCTTTGACCTGGAAATCAAATTTTTTTCTTCTAGACTCAATTCTGCTATCACTTACTGAAGTTAGATTAGTTAAATTTTTTCACTGGTAGGTGTGCCACTTGAAATATTTCAAAATGGTAAGTTGTTATAATGATTTTTGAAACAATATAAAAATTTTAGATTAGGAATACTTATTCTCTAGAGTTGCATACATTCTCTACCTCCTTCCCACTTTCCTCCCACTGCACATAAAGCCGCATGCAAACACTTTTAATTGTTTTTCTTTCACATTTTTATACTGTGGTGCAGTCAAAAATAATAGAGATATAAGTGTATGTTAAAGTATGCTGGGAAAACACTCTACAGAAGAGTTAGTTAGAAACTCAATATAAGGACACAAATGAGGACAATCTTATATAGTGAAATTAGAGTTTCAATGTTCAGCATGTCTTTGGGCTAAAACTCAGATGACCAGAGTCTGCTTGAAGTGATAGCTGTGGTGCCTTTTGCTCAACTTATTGTACATTAATCGATATCACTGAAGTAAAAGAAGCTCTTCAGAGTTTTCAAATACTCTTGTAATAGATATTCTTTTAAAATGCAGGGCTGGGGATTTAGCTCAGTAGTTAGAGTGCTTGCCTTGCAAGCACAAGGCTCAGGGTTTGATCCCCAGCACCAAAAAAAAAAAAAAAAAAAAAAAAAAAAAAAAAAAAAAAAAAATGCAGATGGCCGCATAAGCAGACACTTGTCTATATTTACTGTTTTAAAGCAGATTTTCCTTTACTTTGTAATTGCTATGATGAGGGCTTTAAATACAGATAAATTTCCTTTTAAAGTAACTGAAATGTTCTTATAAGTCATATGTATGAATTTACTTAACTTTTTCATTATGATTTCTAGAAACATCCTTTTGTCTGTGAAAGATAACTATAATCTAAGCCTGCACGGCGATGAATTAGAAATGAAAATGGTATACTCTTAGTTTCCTTTTTCTTATCATTTTTATGTTCAGTTTGGGAAAAAAGAAGAAAATTGTTTCTTCAACATAGAACTTAAAAATTACTCACCCCATTGTGTAAATATGTAAAAGGGATTCAAAAGTTCCAAAAGAGATATTAACATCTATTTTGTAAATATATTTTAGCTGATTTTCATAACACATATTATATTGTTTTTCAAAAATGAATATCATGTTACCCTGAAGATCAATACGGGGCCTTTAGATCAATTTAGCAAGTAATTATATATTCAGGATCTCTTTCCCCATGTGATCATTAGCATTTTGTTGATGGTCTTAGAAAAACCAAACCAGAAATATTCATTTAGCTTAAAGTTATGTAAAATGATGCACTATTCCAACTTTTGATACCACCAATGGGACTGTACGACACTATCTGAATGTAGGGAAATGATGATACCCGGACAGGGATGAGGATATGAAAATGTTTCTTTTTCAGCAATAGGAAGTCAAGATTGAAAAGTCTAGGCTTTGTTATAAATGATAACAGCACTTTAAAATGTGAAAATTACAAAGTCAATTAAATTTATGTTGCCTAGAAGGGGTTGTTAAAGAAAATTTGATGAAGCCGTAATTTCTTTTTCCTAGTTTATATTATTCTATTGATGTGCATATATAATTATGATTTTACACATTTTTCTTCAAAAAGTAATGTTATGAAATCCTCTGACTGGCATGTAGAGTAAGATCAATCAATGATAATTATTCATCAATAAATGACTTTTGTATTATACTGTGATTATCAATGCCATAGTATTATTGGTAAAAAATAATAGCTATATGTGTTTATTAGCATTAACAATTCAAAACAATAATTTATCTCTTATAATAACATTAACATGTAGGTCATTATAAAATTGTCATACTGCTTGAGAATTGATGTACTGACAACATAAAATTATGGCTATACCAAAACATTCTAGTACCTTTAATATCCCAGATAGTCACAATGTTATGGATTTGAATTTGTATTTCTTTCCTTAATAGGTATCTGGTTGCAAGTTCTAGCTGGGCCATATGCTAACTGTCAGTGGAGATGTAGTTGCTAATATCACAGAGCCTCAGACATCCACAAACGAAACACAAGGACTGATGCCTTCTTTACCAGCATTAAAGTGATGCGGTGAAGCCCAAGAGAAGAACTGTGAAAACAATTCACACGTGGAAATACTTGTTTTTGTTGTTGTTGTTGTTTTTTAAATTTAAATTTTTACTTTTATTAGTACCTAATGATCACATTCACCATGGCGTTTTAGTACATGTATAAAACACATCTTAATTCTCTTTCCATCCCCTTCCTCTCCTTCCTCTCCCCTTTATCTTTTGGTTCCTTGCCCTTTTACAAACAGGGAGACTGATCTTTTTCAAAAAAGGAATGTTTGTTTTTTAATTTCCATAAACTTACTGATGTATGTTCATTCTGTTTTAAATTCATTTTCAAGATTCAACAGATGCCTACCTTATTTCACCTTCTCATAAGGAAACATCCAGTATTGGTAGATTTTGATTCAAGGTATTCATTAAATATTAAAAACTTTGGGTTTTATGTATATATTGTATCCAAATGTTGTTTTGAAGTTACTCGGAGATAGATGATGGCATATGGAAAATTTGTGTGTGGGTATGTGTGTGTTTGTGTTTGAGAGAGACATCTGAGAATGTATGTTTGAAGTATTGAACATATTGTATTTATTACATGTAATGTATACAAAATATTGTAGAATGAGTGACTTACCACTACTAAAATGAACATACATATTAACAATAGATTATTGATAATAAAATATGTTTTCAAAAAACCATTTAGGCCCTAAATTTGGTTGCAATTTAAATTATCACCCAAGGAACAGCTTAGTAAGAGAAAGGTTGTTCACTATCAATTACAAAGTGAAAAGTTCATTACTAAGAAGTTTCCCCTCTTTCTGACCTTGTATACGAACTGTGAATACTTAATATTTCTCATATGACACAATGAAGAAGCAACAGCTACACTTGAACGTGGAAGAAACATTTTTAAACAAAATTAAGTTAAAATATTTAATGTTCATCTAGCTCAGAGTCAACTACAAAAGTTAATATCAACTGCAGGTAAAATTATACTTATAAAAAAGACAAGCATAGCAGGGAAAATTTTATATATTGTTATAGAATATGTCCTCCTGAGACCCACTTGTGAAGATTATCAGTTATCATACATATTGGGCCGAACTAGGCAGCACAATATGTTCATTACTGACGGCACAACGGGATGCACTTCAGGTTTGTTGCTAGTACGCTGGACAGCATAGAGAAACGCTCTTCTCAGGAGTCTGTAGCATTTGTCCTTTGCTACATCCTCTGCTCAGTTTCATAGATATTCTCCCTATCCTGGATAAATAAAAGTGATCAAATAGAGATAAATACAGTTTAGCAGACTAAGAAGAGGCAAGATCTTTAACTTCAATAGTTCTGAGTTTGATCATCAGTGATGACTCCTACTAACTTTATGGATACACATAAGTTCCTTAACATTAATCAGTTTCTTCACTCGATTTCTTATGGTATAAGAACTAAAAGAGATTATACATACGAAGTCTGTACCACCATGTTTGGAGAAGAAAGTTTCCCCTGACCATTGTCATTATTATTATTAGAGAATTTATAAGCACTTCACATGATTTGTGAATGTGAAAATTTACTAAATACTAAATACTGCCTGAATAATTTAAAAAATTACATGTTTTCTAGAGAATAATTCAACATTATGAAAAATCAATTCTTCTTTAAGTAAGTATTATATGGAATCCAGCAAAAGCATAGGAAAATTTTAAAACTAGATGAGCTGATTGTAAAATGTATGTAGGAAAAGAATATATGGAAAGGACTAGAAATTTTCCAAACAATAAAATGATAAAAAGCAGGGAAAATATGTGTCCACAATCAAAATTAGCTACATCAACTAATTAGTTGCATTAACTAATTAGCAAAATCATAGAGCTACATTAATTAAACAAATTTAGAATGGGCTTATGAATACACAACCAATCTAAAAGGTAGGAAACTAGGCCTATAATACAATGTTTGTGAAAATAACCCACACTTAGAATGCAAAGTTAACACTTTAAATTAGTGGGAATAGATGGATTAATTAGTAAATGATATTGGGTTTACAATTTTAAGAAAACATAATGTTGAGAGATAAAGGCTTGGCTCTTATTTTCCATATATCAGAGTAAATCTTATTTCCTATGTACACAAATAAATATTAGAATCAACATAAATTTAGTTTAAAAATAAGCCATGAAAGATTATTTTCAAAAGTAGTCTCAGGTAACTCAAAAACCCTACATTGGTCTTCTGAAGCAAAATAAAAAATGTCGAAGTCATAAAGGAAAAAGATATATGATTGGCTATATAAAATTTTAAAAAACGCTTATATGAGAAATTATGACATGAAAAGTAAAAGGTTAAAGGTAAACTATCAATCCTTGAAGCATATGTAGACATAGAAATAAAAACCTATGTTATTTCGTATAGAAAGTTTTTATTTTCATAAAAAAACTTAAATTTAAAAACCAACAAAAGGTAAGAATGAAGAGTCCGATGGGATAAAAATCATATTAAACTCTATATCACTGAACAGTTTCCTCATAATTAAATAAATGGAAATTAAACTGAGATCTTTATATCTAACCAAAGTAGTGAGGAGCCCATGATTGCAAAATACACATGGGATGGGTTTGGGGAATTAGGTACTCTCATATATTAAAAGTGTAAATAGGTTCAATTATTTTACGAACTTTTTGACAGTATCTATGAAAGCTGTAAATGAGCATATCCTCTAATGTAGTAGGCCAACTTACAAAAGTGTATCCTACACTTGTTAGTTCACATATAAATGTAAATGCATATACCTTGTAACTGCAATATACAAGAAAGTTTTTAATTCACTGTTTTGTAATAATATAAGACCAACTAAAAGTCTTTCACTTGTGTGGAGAGAAGAAATGGGTTGGATCTATAGTACAGCATTTATGCTGAACAGGAAATTAAACTCTCCAATACAACTTCATTGAGAAAAGTGAACTGGGTTTATTCGTACATAAAATTTCTGTACATAATGAAAAAACACTAATTTGTGTCACTTGACAGGAGGACCAAAAACGTGAAGTATAGTAAGAAACTCATGTTCTTCTTATCTCTGTTCTAACTTGTCATTTATTTGCATATCATTTACACAGGTTACTTTTAAAATGAAAAATAATTAAATATAATAATATATTTTTAATGTAGGCTATAGGTGACTACTTCTACTTTCCTAAGTAAATTTCATAAGAAAATACTAGTTTTGATAAGTAGTGGTTCCCTTTTATATCTTGAATAGTCTTATTTTTAAAGGGAGGTTCTTCATGTTTTTTTGTTTTAATGTCACATAAGCTTTTCTGGCAAACATCAACCTCAAATTGAGAGATTTCTTTTTTCAGAGCTAAAGATTCAAGACTTGATGTAACTAAAGAATGGCATTAAATAAAGAACAAAAATCCTATATTTGTGTAAGAAAATTAGGGAGGAATGGTATAGTAAAATATACTCCCACCCTCTCTCACTCTGCTTCTACTTCTCCCTCCATGTGAGGGAATTTTTCAGTATTAATAGCATATTAGATATGTGTTGGAAAAAATATGAGAACTCTAGTGTTTCAACAGTCAGGAGGACTCACTTTCTTTTACAAAGAAGGTTGAACATAGACATAGGTATATGAAAAATACTAATAACTAAAGAGTCTAACTCTTCAACTTCTAAGGTAACTAAGAAAAACAACAGAGAAAGAGAATGTATGTCCCTCCAGATTATGTGTATGTCACTTCTGCATTTTAATCAGGAGTGTATGGTGGTAAAATCCAGTTCCAGATCTCAATATAAAGTTTAAATCACTGCCAACTGTATTTTTTAACTGATATGAAGTGGGTTAGACAGTCATGCAATGCTGATGATTGTCATAAAAAATGAAAAATCCACACAACATTAAAAAAAAGTTAAAATTTAACTTCCTGTAAAGTTAATGTACTGCACATTATTCTATCTGAAATTTTATCGAGCCATTTATACTACTTTAAACAACAGCTCCGTCCCATGACCGTGACAAAGGTGGGATTTGTCTGTCAGTCTCCACGGCTGCTGTGCTGATAGAGGCCCGAAGGATTGCAGGAGGCCTTTGACTATTTCATTCACTATATTTTGTAACAGAGTGCTGATGAAAACTTGTCCTTTGAAACACGTTTCTTTAAGTTATGTTGCTCTTAAATGTAAAATTCTGAAAAGATAGAAAATGTGCTTGCTTAAAAAAAAAGTTTATGTGGATAGGTAATAGAATACTAAGAGAGTATTTTCCCCAGGATATTTAGGGAAATTTCAAAATGTTAGTTTTAAAGGGGGATATTAGTGCTTAACCAGTTGAAAATTATAACATGATACTGAAAGTGAAATGATATGCCTATTCTTTTTGACAAAGACTAAAAGTTAAAAATATTATTCATTGCTGTTAATCTGTGCCAGTTTCCTTTGGAAGTACTAAGCTTCAATCTTCATATGGAACTTAGAGTAAACAGTTTGTCAATACAAGGTGAATATAAACATGCTACCCACAGAGGGCTTACTGAAATGACCAACACTTATATAGGCAAATTATAGCTTATAATTAGAATTATTTTTGTATACAATGTACAAAATATATGAACAACACCAGCATAAATTATTTTTATTCTGGAAAGTTATAATTTATTATTTCCTAAATTGTAAAAAGCCAAGCACTACAACAGAAAATTAAAAAAAAAAACTGTTTCATGCAATAGATGAATTGAATTTCCTCAATATTTTCTACCTCTATGGTGTCATAATATTTTAAAAAACAATAAAGCAACCATGTGTTCTAAATAAATGGAAAATGTCAATCTATTTTGTTGGAAAGGACACAGAAATGAGAGTCATATATTTTCAAGAGGCCCATTTCATAAATAACTTGCCTGTTGTACACTGAAATTGATGCTGTAGGCATCTCAAACTACTAACCTATTGTTTATTATGGATCCGTTTTGTTATTTTGATGGTACAGATTCAAGTACTGCAATTTCCTTTCCTCTCTCTGCTTCACTGGCTACATGACTTCCCTTGGCTAAGACCATACCGAAACAAACTCTTGAATGTCATAAGTTAGGACAGCCTGGGAGCTGAATGGGAATCCTATTAACTCACCTCTGAAATTAGAGAATTATAAATCTCCATGGATACAAGTTAGGCTATACGTATAACTTAATGTAATAAATAGGTATTCCTTTAACATGTTCAAATAATTCCAAGTAAGTATAATTTAAATGCATGGAAACAAATTGATAAATTGATTGAATATAAAGCCAGTAAATAAATCACACACCCCACGTCCATTGATTCTATGATCTGCTGAAACACACCTAGTAAGTATTCCAGCGACTCAGTGAGCCATCTAGGAATCAATTAGCTATTTAATGTAGGGAAGAAGAAAACCTCATAGAAAATTTCTTAAACATTATATATATGAGTATGCTTAAGGCCAAATATTAAATAAGAAGAGCTTAATATTGACTGTTAGAATACTAAAGGGCAGAAAAATGAACAGAAATATGAATGGAAGGAGACTGAGAAAAAACAAATTAACTCTACCAAATAATAAATGCTGGTCAAAAGGCACAAACTTTCATTTACAAGATGAATAAGTTCTGGAAATCTTATGTAAAACAATCTGACTATAGTTAAAAATAATTTTTATTTGAAATTTAATAAAGGAGCAAATTTTGTTTTCTTCCCATATACACTATATAAGATGATAAATATACTGATATATGTGTTAATTACTTTGACTATGGTAATCTTTACAGGATGCACTTGCATATCGAATTATCACACTACATACCTTAATATATACATGTTTCATTTGCCAATTTTTTTATAACGAATCCACTTCTGATAATCATATGTGTATCAATTAAGGTATTTTTCTTTCTGGACTGACTTCTCCCATGAACTCGACTTCTGTATCTAATTACACTTCTGTATCAAGTGGAAATCTATACTTTCACATCTAACACACATTTTAAATTTTATACATCCAAAACTGAATGGCCATCTTGCTGCCACAAAATTATTCCTTCTGTAATTTTCCCTTCTTGGAATATGAAATCACTATCTTGCAGTGGCTAAGACCAAAAACCCTGAAACCTTTCTAGATTAATCTAGACTACCCTTAAATTCCTGTAAGCTGTGCCTTCAAGGCATCCAGAATACAATTACTTTTCACTGTCTCCACACTTACCAAACTCATCCAAATGACCATCATATTTGGCCTGGATCATTGCAGTAGGCTGCTTATACTCTGTCAATACAGAAGACCAAGAGACTACTGTATGAAAGTAATTCAGGACATGGAATTATTGCTCCAAATCTTTCAATACCTTGCCATATTACTCACAAAGGAAAATAAAATCAAATTCTGTCCAATGCTATCTCTCCATCACTTGTTCCCATTTGTCATGGTCTATCTGACCTCATGTACAAGCCAAGTTGCTGCTTCTAAAGTACACCACTCCCTTTGCCTGCTCAATTCCTCTGCATTGCCATTTGCTTAAATTACTTTTCTTCCAGATACTATATGGGCTTGTCTCTTACTGCCGCCCCTGCCTACCTTGTAACAATATGTTAATCATTTCTCAAAGTCTCCATCTACGTAATTTGTTTTTCTCCTTGGCATGTATCACTGTCAAACATACTCTATATTTCACCCACTTGTCAATTGCCTTTCTCTTCTCATTAGGACACAATACATTATAATACAATAGGGAAGAGAATTTTTAATCTTTTGTTCCTGACGGTGACCACACTACCTGGAATGGTATCTGCCATGGTAGAGTAGTCAGTGACTATTTGTAGGGTAAGTGCTGAAGGACTCTTACTGCCTAGGACAGTTACTGTTCATGTGCTTTTATCACTTACAAGGGATCTCTGCTTTTGCACATAAACTTTCACCCTCTGTTTCGTATCTCACATTTTTAAAAGAACCTACAAAAATGTTTGTCACAAAAAATATTACTACATTTATATTACACAAAGAAATCTGCAATATTAAAATCAATAAATGTCTGAAGGAGATTAGCATTTGAATCAGGGAAATGAAGAAAGAAAATCTGCCTTCGCCAGTGTCAGTGGGCATCAGCCAAACTGTAGAGGGCTTAGATCAAACACAGGGGCAAAAGAAGTCTCCTGAACTGGTTTTCCGTCTCTGCTCAACCTCAGAACTCCTGATGTCAGCCATCAGAATTAAACTAAATTATGCCACCTGCATTCCTGAGTCTCCAGATCCCAAATGGCAGATTGGCAGGATGCCTCGTCCTCCCCGGTCCCGTGAATCAGTTCCCTTAGTAAATCTCATTCGCTCATGCACACAGTGAACGCTGTCCCTTTGTTTTTCATGGCTCCAAATTCTCGGTGCAATCAAATCTATGTTTATTATTGCTTGGTTCTTAATTTCACCTCTTCTAGTCATGCACTGCTTAGTGCTTTCTGCATGTACTGACCCTAAAATGATTTATGACTCATATTTATTCTTTAAAATCCAGTACACCCATCTTCTTCCTCAAGAAATTTCCTCACTGATCTGCCCTGCCTGGTTCCAAGATAACCACAGCAATTTGGGGGTACTTAGAAGGAAAGGAAAAATGATCAAAAGATGGGAGAAAGGGGGAGGCAGGAGAGGGGAAAGGGATGTAAAAAGAATTAAGATGTATTATGGACCAAATCCACGATTCAGTGCTATGGTACTAACTTGCCTTCTGTAGGCCAACTACTTACAACAGAAGAAACTTGATGCTCTCTGGTCATTCCCCCAAGAAGGCAAAATCAACCCCATACCGGATCTTGGAATATTTGGCTCCTCAGTGGTCATCATGAACGGGCCTTCTCTTAGGGCAATCTTTTCTGATCATCTAATCTAAAGGAGATCTTCTAGCACCACACATTTTATTTTTTCACAAGACTTGGAATTTCCAATGTAACTTTTTCTGTTAATTTCCAAATGCCCATGTGGAATAAAAACCAGAGACATTTCACGTTTACTATGTCCTGAGTGGGTGTTACAACACTTGGCACATAATAGGTGATGAATAAATACTTGTTCAGAAGATGAATGATTTCTTAATTGAAGAAGATGAAGAATGAATTTGCCCATATCTATCATGTATACATTATAGTCTCAGTGAAAGGCCTTATTTTCAAAACACCATAAACTAGCATTTCAAGAAATAATATTTAATATTTAGTTAGAACTTCCAAATGAATCGCTGAGAAATCAGGCATAGGAAGTTTAAATGTTTTCTTTATGATCAAGTGTCTAAGGTATCCTGGTGGAGACAGTAAAGTTTGTGACATATTCTATTTTCTACCTGGTATGTCCCAGCTCTCTTGCAGTAGGTGGAACAAGGTACTACTTGTTCTGGCCAAAACTAACAAAGAAGCAATGCTGTCATTTTTCCATTGCTCTTTCTCTACATCAGAAAATGAGGTACAGAGCTGATAAAGATGGATGGTCAAGATGAAGGCAGTCTGACCTAGAGAAATGCCACATGGAGGACAAGCAAATAAGGCAGTTTTCTGAATTTCCAGAGGAATTTAAGTGAACGAGAAATACTTCTGTCATATTTAGCCACCGATACTTGAGTTCATTTTTCCTGCAGCAGAATTTAGCCTATTCTGACTAACGGAGAAAAATTCTTCCCTCTCACATACATTTGTACACACACACACCCCCACACACACATACAGTGCAACTTGTAGATTCTGTGTACCTTTTGCTGTTTAAAAATACTGTGTAAGTATGGATCAATTTTCTATTATTATGACAACAGAGTTGAGACCAGTTAACTTTACAAAGAAAAGAGGTTTACTTATCTCACGGTTCTGGGGGATCTAGGAGGTGAAGCCAGCACCAGTTCAGCTGTACTGATGATCTCATGGCTAGAGCATGTGCAGGAGAAAGTGATTACTGGAAGCCAGATTGGAAGCCAGAGAGCAATTTGGGGTTAATCTGAGGTGTGAAAATAACTTACTTCTGTGAGAACTAACCTAGGAGAGCGTGCGAAGTACCTTAATCTCTTCCAAAGGCAGCAACCACAGCAGGAACTATACAATCCTCTTTGGCCTCCTCTGAGAGGTCTGACCACTTCTCACCTTGCCACATTGGGTACCAAGCCTCCCACGCATGAACACGTGGTGGGGGCGCATCCAAACCTGAGCAACAGATACATTTGGGACTTAAATTGTATTAACCTGTCACTTTTTGCACTAATATGGCTCACAGGCACAGCTGTAAAGAAAAATAGGCGATGAATATAATTTCTATTGATCTAGTCCTGTGACTCAAAATGAACTCTACTTTGGTCTACACAAGGCTTTTAAAAAAAAAAAAATCCACATTACGGTTTAGGATTAGAACATTTTAGTTATCTAGACAGAACCTGATTTTGTATCAAAAAAAATTAACTAATCTTTCACCCGGGAAACTCCAAACTTTATAAGAGCTGACATAAAAGATAAAATTGAGGACTACAGTGATGTCAGTTTTACCATTTCTTAGATCTAATCCTCTCAGATCTATTTCTCATTAGTGGAAAAGAGCTTATCAAGTACCAGGTAAATAAAGATCAAGTTAAACAGAGATGAGTATCCAACTAATTTGGCAGGGAGTTTCTTGAGCTTTGGAGAACACAGTTAAACATCAATTATTTTTCACTAATAAAAGACCTTATATTAGAAAAAATAGAATAAAAGGAAAATGTTTAAATAACAAGATATTTCACTAATATTGGCCACTCCAAATACAACAAGGCTGAACAAAACCTATGAAAACAACAAGACCATCAAAGTTGAAATGGAATGAAGTGGCATATTTTTTGATGTTTTGCCAAACTATAAAATGCGAAAAAAAAAATTTTAATTTTTGTCATTTAAAAATGAATGGTCAGGGACTGGGGATTCAGCTCAGTGGTTAGAGTGCTTGCCTAGTAAGCGCAAGTCCCTGAGGTCGATCCCCAGCACCAAAAAAAAAAAAAAAAAAAAGGATGGTCAGCTTATAATTTTATGTTACGGTTTGCCTAAGTGTCCCCCAAAGCCTCATGCGGAAAGAGGTGGCTGGATCAGAGGTGGGTGGGTCTAGCATGTGTGATGCTGGGATTCAGGGCATGCGATTACTAATTGGTTTGGCACCGCCCTAATCCCAGCAGCCTGGAAAAGACACAAGGTACAGTGAGGAGCTGCTTAGATCCCTTGCTTACCTTGCTGCCCTCTGCCTGTCTGCCCCGCTATCCTGCCTTGGATCCAGCTGATTGTAAACTGAAACCTCTACAAACACAGCTACATAAACCTTTCTTCCTTTAACTTTGGGTGTCAGGTATTTTGTCTCAGCAACGAGAGAAAAGTAACTAAGACACTTTATTTTAAAAAATAAATAAAAATTAAACATGGTATCAACAAGTAAGAAGTGAGTGAAGGATGAGGAATATTTTTAAATGGTGATCTTAATTTCTCCCATCTTATATTTGTGTTTTGGCTGGTGCAATGATCTGTGCTTTTGTCTGGGGCACAATTTAGGTAGGTCTGAGTGGCTATTTGGACCCACTTTTCGGCTTCCAGATTGCTGGATTTTTTTTTTTCCACAGAGCTAAAAGAATGCATGTTAAGTATCTAATCTGTGTTAAGAAAATCATAGTGTCATGTCAGTCAATGAAAGATATAGCCACTTACTTTTAAGAAAGACACTGAAATTGCTACCCATTAACAAAAAAAGAAGGAAAGAAAGAAAGAGAGGAAGGAAGAACGGAAGAAAGCAAGGAAGGAAGGAGGAAAGAAAAGAGGAAAACCTCAGGCGATAATATCAGTACAAAATGTCAGTCCCAGGTCATACTCACGATGTTAAAGATGTGTTGATTTAGGTCAGTGCTAACCCAAGGGTGCCCCAGTATGAGCCATACAATGTGGGAGAAACTGGCAAAACCTATATTTATATTTATCTTTTATAAAAGAAAAAAGCAGGGCTGGGGATTTAGCTTAGTGGTTAGAGCGCTTACCTAGCAAGCGCAAGGCCCTGAGCTTGATCCTCGGCATCAAAAAAAAAAAAAAAAAAAAAAAAAAAAGATAAAAGAAAACAGCTAACTTTCTAAAATGTACAGAGTGACACTGAGGCCTTCTCTGAGAGTGCAAATGAAACAGGTGAGTTAAGCGCCATACACCGATATCTACACACCATACAGGGCATGAGGTCTCCCGTGGGTAAGGGCTGTTGCCTAGCAACCTGCTATGCTTTTGTTGGCTTTCATTGTTTAAGGCATATTGCACATAATATAAGCCTAGTTATGTGGATTTAATGCCTATGTTATCTGACTTTAATAAAACTAGCAGTCACATGGGGCAACTAGCTTCAATGAAT
>PVJO010029587.1:0-16625 GCA_004026905.1 Hystrix cristata | reverse complement strand
ATAAAGTTGTCTTGCTGATCCTACCAGACACTTCCGGCTGCTTAGACATCTGAATCAAACCAAGACCTTTGGACACCCTTCTGTAAAGACAGGGGATCCTGTACCACAGTGAGCGCCTCCCCCAAGACAGGGAGGTGTTATGAGAGAAACAACTGCACACGGTGCCCAACACTGACGGTGCAGGGTTCTCCAAAATGACGTTTTTAAGTTTATGTTCAGGGTGCTGTAACAAAATACAAGGTGATCAAAAAGTAGGGTGAATGCTAAAATTAAAAAAAAAACAAAACTTATGAGAGTACAAGACACATTGCCATGAATCCTCCTTAAAATTCTCCCCTACTTCAAACATGCTTATCCCATCAGTCTCCCCACTTTCTGCAGCAGTTCTGGAGTCCTCTTTCATGGCTGCCTTTACAGGATGTGCTCAGAAATACAGTGCTGCCCTGCGCCATCCAATGGAAAGGCAGCTCGTAAAAACATGACTGTGTGTTCTCATCCCCCTTATTCACCAGATCTGGCACCACGCAACTTCCGGCTTTTTCCCAAAGTCAAAATGACCATGAAAGGGAAACGTTTTGAATCAATTCAGGACACTGAGGCAGCCAGGACAGTAAACTGAAGACACACAGGAAAGAAGACTCCAGAGCTGCTTTGGGAAATGGCAAGGACAATGGGACAAGAGTGTCTGAAGTGAGGGGAGCGTCCTGAGGGGGATTCGTGGCAGTCTGTCTTTCAACTATAATAAATATTTTTATTTAAACACTCCAAATTTTTGTCACACCTTATAGCACAGATCAGGTGACTAAAACCACAAAAACTTATTTTCTCACAGTTCTGGAGGCTGGAAATTCAAGGTCAAGATGCCAGTAAAACTGAGTTTGGAGAGTGCCTCTTGCTGGTTTACAGCCAGCCACTTTCTCTGTGTGTTCTGTCACATGGCAGGGAGAGACAGAACAAGTTCTCGGGTGTCTCTATGAGGTCCTTAATCCCATCACAACTGCCCCTCTCTTGTTACCTCTTTTAACCCCAATCAGCCCCTAAAGCGCCATCTCCAAATACCGTCACTCTCGGGGTTAGCGCTTGAACACATGGATGGGAGTTTGTGGGTGCAAGAGACACAACACAATTCAGCCCACACCACTGGACACACTGAGAGCATAACAGCAGGGTTGAGGATGGTCAAAATCACACAGGGACCTACCAGAACTTCTATTACTTTCTGCTTTTTGGAATTGTTTTAAAAGCTCAGATTGAGCCCTCTCACACCAGAAGCGGCTTTAAGAGAATGATGAAGGTACAGGACCTCTGGAGAGCAGCTTCATCTGGGCTAATTTACATAAAATGAATAGCATGTAAATTAATTCATTCAACCCATCATTCAGTAAGAAAGTGGTTTGAAATTTACCTATTACTTTTGAGTTGACAGCATGACAATGTTTGGAAATAAGATCCTAACACTGAGCAAGAAGACCTCACTTGTTTTCTGAGTTTTTTTCTCATTCTGCCATAAACCGAGGGCACACCCCAGAAAAACTGAAAGCGATCCAGCCACAAGAGAGGTCAGTTCTCTTGTTCAGTCATTTGGGTGGGAACCTGCTAGATCTAAAATGTTCCCAGAACATCTCATATTCAGAGGTGGGGTCTGACTGAAAGGGGCAGGTCGCAAGGATGTGATTTAGAAGGATGCATTCTTGTCCCTGCTTCCTCCTTTCTCTCTCTGCTCCTGACCATCATGTGGTGAGCAGCTTTCCTCCGCCACACCCCTTTGCCATGCCATTTTTCCCTTGGAGCCTGCCAACCATGGACTGAACCTACTAAAACTGTGAGCCAAAATAAGCCTCTTCTCCTTTAAATTATGAGTGTTGGGTATTTTTTCCCAGCAACAAGAAAGTGACTAAGACAGAGGCACTTAACACATCGAATATGCTGTGGTCCACAGATGGTACTGGAGCAGAATCACAGCGCATGTCCTCAAAAAGATTACAAAACAGCCGGGACAAGAGTCCCAGAGATTAAAGAGTATCTGGGCCACACAGCTGCCTGGATGCCACGCTACATGCTCAGAAAGAGACAACCAGAGTCCAAGGCAAGCATCTGGCTGAGCCTCTGGTCCAGGTGCCATGCAGCAAGGGTGCCAGGTACAGACCTCCCGATCAGACCAGACAGGAGCCCTGCAGAGAGCAGCCAGAATGTCACAAGAATGGCACAGTCACCCCAACGGCCAGGCAGAGGACAGTGAGTGCAAGAAAGCAGCCACCTCCAGACATCTGCTGGTGAGGATGGTGGTGGACACAGACACAGAGGCAGAGCTGGAAAGCTGAGGCCCATCTCATGAGGCCTGTCACTCACTGCCCACCCTCCACAAAGACCAGGGAACGAGGCAGACTCTGCAAAAGGAACAGAGCCCTTGCCCATGCTCGGGATACACAAAAAGCAACAAAAACCCACAAGACAAAAGCACACTGTGCGCTCTCTGGATGTGATGTTCCTCCACCAGCAACCTCAGTGCCAGGCATATCAGGAGTAGTCGACGACATATGCTGAATGCATGACTGTAGGAATGAACGAATGAATGAACTACCATGACAGAGAGAAAGTATCTACCTCCTGATCTCTTATCCTTCCACAGGTAACCTGAGGCAAAACACAGCCCTGGGGACAGAGGGGACAGAAAAGGGAAAACTCAGGAGCGAGAACTTTCATGGAATCTTAATGATGCTGGAGGTTTCTACAGGGACTATGCCCACCTGTCGAGAAAATATCAAAGGAAAATTCCTGAGAATAGTCATGCATGAAAATAGCGAACATTTTAGCAGGCTTCCTGCATGCTAAGGGATGCTATCTGAGGTTAAACAGCTAGGTTACTCCTTGTGAGGTGCAACTAGTAATAGCCCCATTTTATAGATGAGCTGGAAAAAGAAGCACAGGCTAATGAAATAACTGGTTCAAATCTAGTTAGCAAGTGATGGAGCAGGAAGCCCAGCCCAAGCACTTGGGCTCTGGAAACAACATCTCAGATAACCTCCATGCCCTGCCTCCTCCACCTTCTTGTCTCTGAAGACAGGAACCTGAGGAGAGACTCCGAGAGAGAGAGAGAGAGAGACAGGGAGACAGACAGACAGACAGACACAGAGACAGAGACACAGAGAAAGAGACAGAGAGAGCAGATTCCCAGCTCTTCCTGAGCTGAACAGAGCTGTGGCAGCAGAAGGGATTCACTGTTCCTACAAATGGGTCCTGACTGCTGGCCAGACCACCTTTCTGAAGTTATAGAAAGGCTGAGCAGGGCCTTTGTTCTTCAAAACATGCACATGAGTCGATCTGTAAATAAGCATCCCAGAGGCCAGCGTGGTGCTCGCAGATGCCCCCGAGGAATTCAAGAAGTGGCCTTTTTCCTCTGACACAGCACAAGGACTGGGGAGTAAAAACATCTTTCCACCTTACTCCAGGAAGAATGGCCACCATCAAGAGCTCAAATAATAACACATGCTGGCGAGGCCGCTGTGGGGATAAGGTCTCTTCTGTATTGTTGGCAGGAATGTAAACTAGTACAACCACTATGGAAATCCATATAGAGATTCCTCAAAAAACTAAAACTAGAAATTCCATTTGGCCCAGCCATTCCTCTGCTAGGTATCTGTCCCAAAGAGTTGAAATCACACTACAACAATACATGCACATCCACGTTCATAGCAGCACAATTCATAACTGCTAAGTCTTGGAATTAGCCTTTATGTCCATCAACAGATGAATGCGTAAAGAAAATGTGGTATTTACACGCAATGGAGTACTATTCAACCATAAAAAAGGACAAATTTGAGTCATCTGTAGGAAAATGGATGCACCTTGAGACCATAATGTCAAGTGAAATAAATCAGACATACAAGCTTACATATTGCACAGTTTCTCTTACACGAGAAACCCAAAGTATATATAAATAAGAGAGCAAAATAAAAGACAGATGATAGGAAACAGAGAGATAGACATTTTGCAAATGGGAAAGGGATCTAGAGATGGGGTGGGAGAGGAGAAGAAAGAGAAGTAAAAGGGTTAAGATCAGTATGCACATGCACCAACTGCACAAGATGAACGTGTTCATTATGCATGGCAACCATGTACTAAAAAAAATGAAGAGAAGAAAAAAAGAAAATACAACCTTAGCAGGTGTCAAAGCCTCAACAGAAGAGAATGGGGTGGGAAGCACTCACACGGGTCTAAAGGGACCCGGGGAAGGTCGTGGCACTGGCAAGTGAGGATAGCAAGCCACCTTCAGGAGCCCTTGGCAGAGGGTACCAGAGGGAAAGGATGAATCAGAAGCCAGAAGCGGCAGGCAGGGAAGGGCGCCGGGTGGTAAATAAACACGACCGCAGGTCCCCTGCTGCCTGCTGTCTTGTCCTGTCCCCCAGCCGGCCAGCAGAGACAGTGCTGGACCACGTCCCACACCTGCTCCGAGCCAAAGAGGTACAAGCCAGCCTCATTTAGTCATCTTCTCTCCACTCTCGCCCCAGACGACCTCAGTCACCAGGGCCAGACAGAGAAGCTTCGCCTGTGCTTCCTGCTCCAAGGCCACCCAGGGACGGGGGCCTTCAGGCTGGGCTGGAAGGCCAGCCCAGGGGGTCCACCACAGCGCAAGCTCCTGCATCGCCAAGGGACACTTGCAGCGCTCTGCCGTGTCATCTTGGCTGCCAGCCTCCCCACTGATGCCCACATCGCCTCCCCCCACCCTTGGCATTCCCAGGCCACGGAGGGCCACAGCTCTACAAAGTCCAGCTCAAAGACTCACTCAGAGCGGCAGGGCGTGGTGGTGCATGCCTGAAATCACAGCACTCTGGGAGGCTGAGGCAGGAGGAATGCAAGTTCAAGCCCAGGCTGGGAAACTTAGCAACTTAGTAAGACTTTGTCTCTAAATAAATAAATAAAGCCTCAGATGTGACTCAGTGTGAAGGCCTTGGGTTCAATTGAAAAAATAGCACTCATCAGGGAGGTGCTCGCCCATCCTTAGGCCTCTAAATATTCAAAGTGCAGCAACATAGTACATTGGCTTTCCAACCAGACCCCTGCCTGGTCCCAGCTCTGCCAAATCTTGGCCACAAGCCCTCAACAACCTAGCCCTTCTTGACCTCAGTTTCCCCATCAAGAACAGGGGAGTGATAAAATGTCTAACTCATTGAGTGATTGTGAGCATCGACTAAGATTATCCAGAAAACATTCCTCACCAAGTCTGGCCAGTGCAGTACTCCTGCAATCTGAGATGCTGCTGTTCTCCACAGCACTGGCCCAGGTGTGGCAGCGCCGACACTCAAGGGTGAGGAAGGGAGGAGAGTGCAAAGGAATGTGCTGCTGGTGGCCAGAACGTTACCACCTCGCAGAACGTTACCACCACGTAGTGGCCTAGACAACCACTCAGGTAGTTCCAGCCCCCAACCACACAGCCAGGTGCTACAGGACACCTTGATGCCTCTCACAGGATCGGCACCCTCAGAGGGGACGAGCAGGCGCACAAAGGTTCAGAAGTGACCAACGAGGAAAATGAAGATGGCTTATGACAGTGTCTAAAAATGCAATGTGGAAAAAATATATTCTTTTAAGAGCCACAGCATATACATGTGTTAAGCAGGTAAGTGATCTGCAAAGGGTTTGGATGCCATAGCAAGGCCCAGACTTTGAAGAAAAAGAAGGATGATCCAAGGTAACAGCAAAGATTCCAGAGATATGCAACATAGGGAAGGGGCAAAACAAAGGATCAGGTGACAGAAGGAAGTAACCAGACACAGGCACCCATCACTAGTCTTGTAAGGTCCGCCCCTTCCTGGGGGATACTGCGGACTTCCCCGAGTGTCACTAAGGGCCACCTACTTGGGTACACAGAACATTGTGATTCCAACAAGTCACTCCTCTCTGATATTTTGATTTTTGTTTTTCACATCAAGTTGTGCCCAAAAGCTGTGTTCCCCATGACAGAATAGGAGTCAGAAAATTAGGTTACAGGTACACCACACATATCAAGACAGCCACAGGCCAAGAGGTTTCTTTTTTGGAGGACTGTATTTTGTGAGTTTTTGGACAAATCTGAAATATAGGATGGCCCAGGTTTACAAAATTCAGGGAGGAAACCAGTCAAGGGAAGAACAACAACAGCATCATTAAACAAAATAAAACAAAACAAAACAAAAAATAAGGCCAGGTGCAATGTCTCATGCCTGCAATCCTAGCAGTCTTGGAGGCCGAGGCAGGAGGATCACAAGTTGGAGCCCAGCCTGGGTAACTTAGTGACTTACTGAGACCTTGTTTCAAAATAAAAAATAAAAAAGGGCTGGGAGTGTAGCTCAGTAGGAAGGCTGTGAGTTCAATCCCCATTAATGCAAAAGAAAAAACAAGTATGACAACTTGAAAGCACTAGAACATCCAAAGAAAGAGTGACCATAAAAGATCATAAATATTTTCCCATTGAGAAATAACTGGTGATTTACAAATACAAAAATAAGAGGACATTTGCCTTAGGAAAACATGTTAAAGTTACTATAAACCAGAGTGATGCTGGGAAAAGAATGGCTGGAACAGAGGAACACAAACGAAAGACCTAGATATCTGCCCAATAATAGTCATTCGGTACATAACAAAAAGTAGCTTTTCTATACCAGGGGAGGGGTTATTCAATAATACTGAGAAAACGGAAAACCACTCAGAAAAAAATAACAACAAAGTCAGATCCCTGTTTCCTATCACAAAATTAATACCAGGTAGATTAAAAATTAGTCATGAGAGTATTTATTTGACTGCTGGCTAAAAGTGGCAAATCGATCTCCTATCTCCACTTCCCTAAACACTACTGAAATAAGAATGAAGGACCGGGAGGCAGAGGGCACCGTCCTCTGTAAGCCGCAAGGACAGACAGGCAGGAGGAGACATTTCCGAGGAGATATAGATGTCAGCCGAGAAGGGAGCAGTGGACGCAGGGTGTGACAAATGATGTGTCCGCGATGGTCTCTAGCAGGAAGGCGCTGGACAACAGACAGGCACATGCTGGGACACGGGGAACGGCCAGCGCCAAGGGACGCCTGGGTCGGGGCAGACAGAGCCCCGTCCCCACCCACAATGCCAGCGCATTGTCCCTGTGTCCTGTGTTCCCGGGACCCTGCATATCGACCTCAGCAGGAATGAGGAGAGGACACGCCGGGCCAGTGCAGGGTGGGGAGAGGGGTCTAATGAGGGCAAGGACTTGGGGACCAGTCTGTGCAGACAGACGGACCCTCAGCCACCCTTCTTGGGTCTGAGGGCAGAATCCCAGCAGCTGAGCATATCTGGGACTCCTGCAGGTTCCCAGGACAGCACATAACTACCACTCTGTGTTAGAAGTCACGTAATACCACTCAATTTTTAAGCTATGTGCAATGCACTGTATTAGTAAAAAGCATAGGCTTTTTTTTAATTTTTAAAAGAAAAAAACGCAGATATTTTATGTGATCTTGGGAGTGAAGAACAATTTCTTAAGCATGACTCTAAAATTTAAATATTTAAAAGGAGAGGATAAAGTATTTATCAAGATATTTTTTCAAATGCAGAATTAAAAATAACATAGAAGAATAAACAGCAAACCTGGAAAAACAGCAACATGTAATAAACAAAAGCTTTCATCCTTTCTACTGGAGTTCTCACAATTATTTTAAAAAGTCAATAAAAAGCAGACATAAGAAATCAATACACAATTCACCAAGGAAAAGAAATCAAATGGCCAAGATGTATATATAAAACCAAACTGTAGTGTGTTTGCTTGTTTACAACCACAGAAATTCAAGCTAAAACAACAATACGAACCATTTTGGCTATAAAATTTAATAAAAGAAATAATAATAATCCCAACAGTACATGTTGGTGGAAATGAGCTCTCATAAACATCGCAGCCAAAGTGGGAACGGGAAAAATCTTGAAAGAAAAGTACCCAAATCCTTGACCTGATAATTCTATCTCTCAGAATCCTTAGAAAAATAACTGCATAAATAACTGCAAATAAATTAAAGTCAAAAATAACACACAGTGGGTTGAGGAGGTAGCTCAAGG
This sequence comes from Hystrix cristata, assembly GCA_004026905.1. Taxonomy (NCBI): domain Eukaryota; kingdom Metazoa; phylum Chordata; class Mammalia; order Rodentia; family Hystricidae; genus Hystrix; species Hystrix cristata. Next base: position 8,567 of record PVJO010029587.1, on the reverse strand, counting down.
GTGGAGCACTTACCCCGCATGCAGAAGGCCCTGGGTTTGATCCCCAGCACCAGTAAATAAATGAACCGCACATAACACGCCCATCTGTGAATATAATGCGTTTTTTAGAAACAATGAGTTGGGAGAATAGGCAACAACCCAAAGAAACATTCACCATCTATTAAGTGGAAAAGCAGGTTACACAACCAATACTCACACCACATCCCCCTTCCAGTAACCAGAGGAGAATACTGAATAAAGACCCACAATACACGCCAACATTCAAAATGGGAGATTTTATTCCCAAACTGTTATCCGTGGTGACCTCTCAGTCAGTGGAATTCAGAGTAAATTTTATTTCCTTCTCTTTGATTCTTTTTAAAAGTTGAACCACAAGTCTTTTACTTCTGCACCTAAGAGAATATTTTGATGTGAGGAAGGAAAGACCCGAGTCGAGCATCTCCCTGCCGGGGAAACCTGTGAAGGGCTGAGGAATCTTCGAACCCACATCCCACTGGACTCGCTCCTGAACATTTCCACAGTGAAGCCGCGTGGACCTGACTCAGCAATCCCGAGCTACGACCGTTCTCACAAATCCGTTCACCCTGGCTGGTTCCCCTCAGGACAGGACGGGCAAGTGGCAGGCGCGGGGGACAGAGGTTTGACCACAGCGCAGGCTGGACAGCTGCCACTCACGGAGCTTTGAGCTGGGAGGAAAAGAGAGAGGGAGGCTGAGGGGCAGGAGGCAGGGCGCCATCTCCAGCCTTTCCAGGGTAAAGGACTCAATGATGCTCCAAGAGACACCAGCTGTGCCCGCCACCAGAGTTGAAGATGCCGGCTCTGGTCAACAGGGGGGATCCAAAAAACTTTGAGAAGGGGAAAAAAGTGAAGATATCCATGTACTGAGAAAGTAGAAAAGAATGTTAAGCTACTACACCCTTTCAGAAAAACATTTTACCCTGCAACAGATCAAATTCTACTTCCCAGTGATTTGCACTGTACTGCCTGACCTGCTCGCTGCTGTTTCTGATGGTGCTTCCAAGGGTGATCACATGGACCCTCTTCCCTGCCCCCCTCCCTCTGTCAATAACCTAATGATCTGCAAACTCAATTCACAGGGCGTTCCCGCCTCAGAGGACCCACAGCAAATGATCTTATTTGCATGCCAATAAAGACTGCCTTATTCATCCACTCAGATTTTCTTAATGGGTCCCTTTAAGAAACACCTTGATTTTATTTTGTTTCTTCTCCTGCTTCTTTTCCAAAGAATCCAAGGTACAGAAAGAAGTCGTTCATTTAACATACTTCCATTTCTCCCCTGCCACCCACCTGTCCTGTGAAAAAAGTGCCCAAACAATTACCTCCGTTTTATATGAGCACATACATCACAGAGAAAACCAAGGATACTGGCAGGAGAAGCACTTATGAACCAATACAGGCTTGCTCTTCCCACGTTCCTGTTCAGGTCTTACCATCACCAAGGCCCAAAGTTACCGCAAGATCCCCACAGTACTATCCTCCAACTAAATTAGGAAACATCTTTCAACATGTCAAATAGGCAAAGCACTGTATGAACACACACACACACACACACACACGCCTACCTGACAGTTTAGGAGAGGAAGGAGATAGACAAATTCAGGTTAGCACATGGAGGGTCCATTTCCTCAGTGGAAGGGATGCCTCCCGAAATCCCTTTAATCTTACATTGCCGGGACTCTGTAGACGGGACAGCCAGCACAAGTCAAGCAGCATCAGAGTCAATGTACTGGTGAGTATCATACAAATCACAAAGTAAGGAGACAGCAACTTCAACGTTGGGGTCGAGGGACACTTCATGGGGAAGGTCAGATTCAATCTTGCCCTTGAATGACAAGAGGGTGCTCAGCCACATGGACAAAGACAAAGAGATGCGTAACTCTGACAGAATTTAAGAGTGGCAGAGGTAGAGGACACAATGACCCAAAGCCCAAACCAAAACTACAAAAGGGTTGAAATATTAATCTCAGTTGGATGCAAACAGAAGATTCTAGTGCGAGGGGCAGTGCCCATCCTGTGTTTTCTGAACATGCTCCTGGAGGCAGGGGTAGGGGTGGGAGTAGGGGTAGAGGTGGGGGTAGGGGTGGGGGTGGGTTCGGGAAGGTGGAAATAAGAGGAAGGAGACACTACTAGGAGCTGGCTTGAGTCAAGACAGAACAGCAGTGGCAATGGGTCAAACAATAGTACTGACACAGTGATGGCACGTGGGCAGGCAGAGGGGACCAGAGATGGACACCAAGGCTCACACGGGGCTCACAGGAGGAAATCCTTCATTCTGCACAGGCCAAGGGGGGTTTGGAGCTCCTGCGGGAAATTATATATCTGATGTCTGATAAAACGGGACAGCACAAGAGACAAAGCATGGAGGGAAAGATCATTCAAAGAGAGGAACTAGGAAGGACATGAACAGAAAGAGACCAAAGAATGAACTTTATAAACACCAACTGGTAAAAGAAAAAACACAGAGACAGAAAAACTATGGGCTGAAACAGGTTGCTCCAAATTCATACTGAAGTCTCCAAATGTATCTTCGAATGTGACTATATTTGGAGACGAGGTCTTTAAAGAGGTGATTAAATTAAAATGAAGTCATTCCTGTGGGCGCTAATCCAGCCTGACTGGTGTCCTTACAGGGAGGAAAGACCAGTGAAGACAGAGAAGACCTGGGCCATCTTTGTGCTACAGCAGCAGAGTTTGGCTGTTACAACAGGCCCCGAGTAACGCACAAAGCCTGGAATGCTCACCAGGAACGGTGAGCGCCCCTAGTCCAAAAAGCCCAAGTCCAAAATGCTCCAAAATCGGAAACTTTTTGAGGGCCAACTTTGACACCAAAAGTGGAAAACTGCACATCTGACCTCATGCAATGGGTCAAAGTCGAAACACAGTCACATTAAAAACATTTTTATAAGGTTGTCTTCAGGCTATGTGCATAAGGTGCATATGAACCTGAATGAATTTTGCGTTTAGACTTGGGTCATATCTCCAAGAGAGTTCTGTATGTATATGCTAAAATCCTAAAATCTGAAAAGAAATAGGAACACTTCTGATCCCAAGCATCCCAACAGATTCTCAGCTTATATTGCTTCCTTTACAGAAGTCTGCCAACTCACAGAAGGACAGATCGTAGCAGGAAAGTCACGGAGCAACGCCAGATGAGCAGCAAGGAAAGACCAAGCACAGGCCCAGCTGGGGACCAAGGCAGCAGCGGGACCCTGCACCCACCTCCCACACTGCAAAGGGGCAGAGCAATCATCACACAGCACAGCCCAAGCACGGCACAATCCGGTCCCAGGAAACCCGAGAGCTCTATCTGCTCCCCAGGTGCAGCAGTGACTCATCTCTAAAACTGAGGCAGACTTCAAGCAGAGCAGCGCCACAGTCCTGGGACCTAGGAGCACACAGGCCAACGGGCAGCCAGCATAGGAGGGAGAGGGTCCAGTGCGAGGCCAACACGGGAAGGTGGTGATGTCCGGCAGGCACCAGGGGGCAGACTGTACACAGTCGCTCCAAGTGGCACTATGACCTCACTGACCCTCTGGGAATTCTCTTCTTTGCCTGTGAATGAGGGAGAGTCCACCGTGGGCCCATCAATAGGCACATCTACAGAGAACTGGATGAGCACAGGTTAGGGAAACAGGAGAAGCCCAAGCCCGTGGTATGAGGGGGCACACATTCATGTAAGGTACCAGGAAGGCCAAGTCAGAGGACATTACGATGTCCTGTGGGGGGCACATGCCTGTAATCCCAGCACTCAGAGAAGCTGAGGCAGGAAGATCACAAGTTCAACCCCAGCCTCAGCAGCTGAGCAATTTAGCAACTTAGACCCTGTCTCAAAATATACAATAACAAGTGTTGGGGATGTAGCTCAGGGCAAAGGCCCTGGATTCACTTCCTAGTACCACGCTCTGCCCTGCTCCAAAAATAGTCCCATGAAGGTTCCTGCAGACCCGTCCACATCTGTAAAGAGACAGCCTCCAAGGCTGACACATGACTTCATAAAGTTGAGTCAAATGTCTACACATCAGCGGTGGGACTTTCAGCATGGTAAGCAGCCTCCCCTTATCCAAGGTTTTGCTTCTTGCACTTTCAATTAACTGTGGCCAACTTTTGTCCAAAATATCACATGGAAAATTCCTGAAATAAATAATCCATACATTTTAAATTGCACACCACTCTGAAGAGTATGATGAAATCTTGAACCGTCCCACCCTATCCTGCCCAGCACGAGAATCATCCAACTTCATCCACTGTATCTACACTGTATATGTTACCCACCCACTTAGTCACCTAGTAATCTTGTGGGGTTGCAGATCAACTCTTGTGGCATCAAGAGTGCTTGTGTCCTGGTGTCCTTTCTTTTACTTAATCATAGCCCCAAAGCATAAGAGTAGTGACACTGGTGATTATTTAGGATATGTAATAAAGTGCTTCAAGTGAGAAGGTACAAGTTCTCAGCTTAATAAGGAAAGAACAAAAATCAGAAGCTGAGGTTTTTGAGATGTAGGGTAAAAATTAATCTCCTACCCATGAAACTGAAGAAAAAGAAGTGTACACCTGCTTTATTGTTTTACCTCAAGCCACGAAAGTTACGGCCATAGTGGAGGGTAAGGGTTTACTTAAGGTGGGAAAAGCATTAAATTCGTGGGTGGAAGACATGAAGAGAAAATGTGCTCCAACTGTTAAAACTGTTCTATGCTCTTATCAGTTATTATTGTTAACCTCTTAATGTGCCTAATTTGCTACTTAAACTGTATCATTGGTATATATGTAAAGGAAAAAGCATAAGGTATATAGGGTTCAGGACTGTCTGCTATTTCAGGTATCTACTAGGTGTCTTAGACCATAATCCCCAAGAATAAGGGGACACTACTGCTCTACACTGCTCTGTAATTTCATATCCTTATCTGTAAAAATATGTATCTACCTCATGGGATTGTTAAAAGAATTAAATGAGTGAACATGTGAATTACTTAGCAAGGACTACTTACATAATCATTAGCTATAATTATACTACCTTAGTCTTTATGCTAACTTTCATGTGCCCCCTAAGTCTTCTCTTCTATTTAAAGACTTGCCCTTCCAGGAAAAAAAAACACATACACCCTGTCCATTGAGTCCCTGAGGCCCACACTCAGTGGCTTCACCTCTTGTCTCTTTACAAAGCATAAAGAAACTTGCGAGAAATTGTCCCTGTCAATGCTGACATGCTGAAACAGGTGCCTTGAGTTTTAAAAGTAGGGAAAAAAGAACCTAACAAAATACAATTTATTAGTCATCCCAGCCCGAACACGTCATGGCTGGGTGATAAATGCCAAGCACATCAATTATGTACTATTCTTACAACCGGTTTAACATATTCACCACGGCACCAAGAAACCTATATGCCGAGAATGTTCTTTATTTGTTTCCAAGACAGGAGAAAATATTTTGGGCACAAATGGTAAATGCAATTATTGTGCACGAAGTAGGGCAGCCTGCATCAGCATCCCACCTGGTCACAGGCTGCTGAACATCTGGCAAGGCGTCAAATCCAAGTGCAGAAGAAAGAACTTTATCACACTTCTGCACAGTCAACTAATGTCAGTGGGATGGAGGGAAGGGAGGGAAAATCACAGGTATAATTATCAGTAACATCTCTAGATGCACAGGCGCTGTTAACGTGAGTCTTTCGGGAGGTCTGTCTCCTGATTCCCCTGGACCCAGAGCAGCACAAGGTGGCCTTTCTCCAGACTTCACATATGTCTTGGTCTCCAGGCCACAGCAATCCTGCCCTGATGATCTGGACTCGGAATAGATCACTTTAGGTCTCAGTTTCCTCCGCTACAAAACTAAGTGGTTTAGGCTACATTAATTCCTACGGTCCCTCTGAGCTGACTATAAAACCCAACCCAGGACAGGAGAATGAACTGACTCCTGAAGGAGAAATCTTTATCCTGATGGCTGGTGCCTCGGCTGACTCTAGAGGGGACCTGGAGTCCTCTCTGGGCCTCTGCAGGGAGTCTTCTTGGTCCCCAAGGTAAGGAAGGCTGAGGCCCTGCCCATAAGATGCCAGTAACTTCACTCAACGACCGTGACTGCAGAAACCCTTCGTGTAAACTAAGGGCACCAGGAAAAGTATTCTCTTAACCAGCACCTTGCTACAGAGCAATGGCCACACCTGGACCTTGCCGGCAACCACAGGATTCTGGGAAAGAAGGAAAAAGGGAGGAAGGGAGGAAGGGAGAGAGGAAAGGGAATGCAGCCCACTCCTGCTCTGATGTGATGATCGGAATTCACAGAGTAACAAGATCCCCAGTTGTTCTGTGACTTATCCTTTGGAAAACGCTGTCCCAGAGCCTTGTTCTCAGCACTGGCTGCTCTGTGGGATCAGCCCTGGGGGACCCCTGGGTCCCATCCCCCCACCCACCTGAGAAGACCCTGATGTCGCTGGTCTGGGATCTGACTGGGCCACCGGAACTCTTTGAAGGCTCCCTAAGGGGTTCTAATGTGCAGTGAAGTTCAAAAAACCACTGAACTAAAAACTCTGCTTCCGATTCCAGCACTCAAATGCAGGGCTGAGCGACCTCCCTCCAGAGAGGTCTGGTCCACCTGTATCCTAAGCATCGCTGACAGCCACCCTTTCCCAAGACCACACAGCAGGGCCACCCTCTCCCTTTGAGTTCATTCATAATGCCATCACTCTCCCCTCTTGCATTTAACTTCCTGTTCACTCTGCTAGCCTCCAAACTCCTCTAAGGACAGGACAGGCCACTCCCAGGGAGAGTGAGGTGTCCTCTATCAGCTGGCCACACTGCCAGGCCTACACTCCTGCCCTGGCCACAGCAATCCCAGTCAGGATAGAACTTTGTCCTTCAGTAACACCTGCCACCCAGGGGTGTGTCCAGGCCAGAGGCCAGAGCTGCAGGGAGTCAGTCAAGTTCAGGACAAGTTCTCCTGGCTTCCGTCCCCTCTGCTGTGCAGGATTATATGAGTCAGCCTGCATCACAACTCAGAATTTAAGGCTAACAATAACATCTCTTGAGTGAGGACCCACTGACAGTACCCTGCAGCTATTTTTTCCCTCCTTTTTAATTTTTCCTAGTTGTCTACCACCCTTCGAGAGCTCCAGTGGGTTCTAAATTGGGGTTTTGAAGGGCGAATAGAAGCATTTATGCCTTGGATGGTAAGTATTAGAGAACTTTGGTATTTATTTAAATACACAAAAGCCACGCTAGAAACCAGCACTACTTGAATCTACCAGAGCTCAGAAACAGAGCAGGGTTCACACAACTGACTTGAAGGTTGGGTCTTGATGGGAAAAGAAATCGCCAGCTGAGCAGACATCTGCCTTTGACTGGCTACCACCAAGTGACTCACATGAGAAGAGACTGGAGACAACCCACAAAATAGGCTTGAAAATGCAGGGCTTACAGGGAGAACCCTGCAGCTTTCCACCCCTCAGTCTGCCCAAATGAAAATTTCTTTAACTACTGAAAGCGATCTAACAAACTCAGATCCTGATCTTTCTTGCAGAAAGTTTGCTTGTCCTTAAGAGGCACAGGGAAGACGAAGATTTTAGCTAGTGACCCACATACCTCTGGAGCGAGACTATCTAGATTTCCATCCACCAAGTGCTGACCTTGACCATGAGCAAGGTACTGAACTTTGCTACATCTGGGTTTCTTCACTGGTAAAATGGGAGGACTCCTAGTAGCCGGAAAGTTCATGACACACAGTAAGCACCATACGTGTTTGCTATTATTATTTGTCCCTTCCTGCTACATGTGGAATGTGTTGCTCAAGTGTACGTGTACAAAATGAATCATCAACCATAGATCAGATTTAAAAACACACCAACTGGTTTTCAGAACAAGCAGTAGGAATGCTGGAGGCCGAACTGCTGCATCAATGTGCAGTACAGATGTTCAAGATTTTCTTACCAGGCTATAAAAATGTTTACACAGTAATTAGGCCTGTTATCAGTACACAGACAGATTACGCTCTGCAGAATGAATGAACAGCTCAGAACCTTCCCATTTTTTCATCAGATTCAGAGTGCTTCCCTAGTTTCGAGTTTAATAAAGTAAATTCAGATTCTAACAACACAGAGCCACAGCTGAGTGTAGAGGAAAGGGTGCTGGGTAGGGATGGACGTTTCTTGACCAAATTCATGTCATCTAACCTCTCTGGCCCTCCTTCTTCTCCATTAACATGAGATAACCAAGGACCCCACATGCCCCAAAATTACCTTGTAAAGAGGCATTTTCTTCTAAACATATATCCACTCTTCCCTTCATCAAGAAAAGATGTGTTCAATTACAGTAATGATGGCAAAGGAGTAATTCTGCTGAATTGCAGAATGAGACTCCAACACTGAGTTGCTGGCAGCTCGTTCCTGACACTCACACCATCAAACCCAGTCTGCACAACGAGACTTCCAAATAGACTTTGGTCTGTGCAAATACACAGCTCTCCCTAAACACGCCGATGCTTCTGAGTAACACTCATTTCATTTTTTTCCTTTCCTGTTTTCAAAGGATAATATTCTCTTGTAATAAATATGTCACCAA
>PVJO010029586.1:0-16643 GCA_004026905.1 Hystrix cristata | reverse complement strand
ATAGCTGAGTTCACCTCTGATGGTCTCAATACACACTCGCTTCTATGGCTCTGTCCACTCCAACCCTTGAGCACGTACACACACACTTCTGTCTAATGTTTTATTCTTTTTTTCCATTTTTTTGGTACATATCTGCGGGATGTGATTACATTCATCACTGGGAGTTGGTACATGTACATAATACATCTTAACTTTTTAAATCCCCTTCCCATCCCTGCCCTTCCTCTCTTGGTCCCCGTCCCATTTGCAAAACATCCATCTCCCTGTTTCCTACCATTATCTTTTATTCCCCTCTTCACTTATTCTCTAGATTTCTCATAGAAGAGAAACCCTGATAGTGAAGCTGGTGTGTCTGATTGATTTCACTTAACATTCTGGTCTCAAGGTGCAGGAGAAAACTTTAGAACAGGACTTTTTCCTCATCTCTCTGTGCTTGACACTCAGCAGTGTTTGTTATCTTAAGGAACCCACGGACCTCTGATGTGGTGTTGCTCCTTGTTAATCATTCACGGCTCCTCCCACGCACGGTGCTTCTGGGTCACCACGAATACACACTTTGAAGTAATCATATGTCTTCTCAACTGTATTTTTACCCAAACTCTTGTCCTCCAGCTTATCTGATACTAGCTACGTGGGCCCGACTAACATCACTGACACAATGCTCCCGGCCCCGAACGTATTGAATGGTGAGAGTCGGCGGCCCCTTCCCGTCCCCATCGCCAAGTTCGCCAACACCACGCTTCCTCTGTGATTACTGCTGCTCATCACGGCCGCCGCTCACCGGGAGCCTCCCGGGGGTGCCGTGCACCTCGGGCGTGGGGCTTCGTGTGACCCTCCAGCACGGTGCTGGGCATCGCGGCACCCTCCACTTCTCGTGGGGGGAAAGGGAGGCTCGGAGAGGTTGAGGACCTTGCCCAGGGCCGCAGTAAGTGGCGGAGGCAGATTCAAAGGCAGATCTCCAAAGTCTGTGTTTCGATCTTCAGTGTCTGCCACTCTCCAGAGTGTTCAGAATCACCGACACAGAAAAGAGGCAGAAGAGAAGCCAACCGGTTTAGATGCTACATGGATATACACACCAAGACAGGGCTGGTCTTTCTTTTTCTTAATCTGTGTTTTTTGAAATGCATGTATTCCAATAAATTACAAAATGGAAAAAAATAAATCACACACCTTTTTCCCCTCTAAATCACGCATGCTTTATGCCCAAATGCATAGATATATAGACATGCAGACGAGCACGCTCACCTCAGGACCAAGGCGGGGTGAGTGTGCCAACACGCGGGGCAGCAGCTCACCTCAGGACCAAGGCGGGGTGAGCCTGCCAACACGCGGGGCAGCAGCTCGCCTCAGGACCAAGGCGGGGTGAGCCTGCCAACACGCGGGGCAGCAGCTCACCAGGGAAGATGGAGGCATGATGCAAAGTCACTCAAAAATGAATTTTCTCACTTTGGAGACACAATTTCAGAAATGTTCTTTGAAAGATTTAGAATTTTTGAGTCAGGCCCAGGTTTGAAGACTTTTGTTTTGTTTTGTTTTCCAACTGACTCAATTCTTTTTTCATCAAAAGAACTGGTTTATCTCAAAAGGAAGCTTTTACAGCAGTTTTGCTTTAGGGATTATCAGTCTTTGTGTATAAATATCAAAATGCAATTTTAAAACACCAAAACTTTTTAATAACATGTCATCTGCTTGCTAAGTCCATTTCGATAGCAACATTCTAAGCATAATCTTGAAAAGATTTCATTTCATGTTAAGAAAGTGTTTAATGCAACATTCTGCATTAAAAATGTTGGACAAAATTTTCAGAACACTAAGATGTGCAACAGCAGTGACAGAATGGCCATAATCATCACGGCAGACCAGCAGAAGGGCATCATTTTAGGACAAGCATACGACAGGCCACAGTAACTTGTTTGCATTTCACTCTTCCCTCCATCGACAGTCCTGTCTCGGGTCAAATCTGTTGTACAGCTTTGCAGCTTTGACATTGTTTAGGCACTGTCCCCATGTAATTGGGGGAGAAAGGGATTCGAATTAGAAATTAAGGACCAAATTCTACTTGAACGACACACCCTTATTTTCCATAAACATAAACGGGGACTGAATGTACGTTCCAGTAAATACTGTGCTTTCAAAAGGCCACCAAGTAAGTCTGTAACAAAGCCTCAAAAGGCCTATAAACGAAATGAACCCTGCCGCAGGAAACGAAATAAGTTATTGATATGGATCAAATTACCCAGCAACATCGTATGTCAACATCCATGTCAGTGCCACAGAGCCCAGATAGCGCCCTTTATTACTCCAGGCTCCCACAGCCAGCGGGTTCTCCTAATAGTTCATTTCACACAGATGCATTTATTTCGAAAAAAATGTATGTAGCAACCAGCCTGTCTACTCTATCAACATAAACTGTGGCCACAAAGCCCTGTTCTATTTTGCCCTGGACGGCGATTGTTTAATATTCCTCAACATGTACATCAAACACGTAAGAAATTGCTCCAGGGTTTCCACCACTTTTATTGCTTAAAAAAGTAGAAAACACCAAGTAATGAGGCTTTCATAGACCCCGAGGCATCAAAAATATTAGTTACATCTCAAGAGTCAAGTAAAAGCAACTTATTCTGGAAAAAAATTAATAAACTAAGTCTCTACTGGAGCTTAGTGAGTCCTCAAAAATGGAAAGCCCCAGTTTCTAAGGCTGCGAAGCACATCGCAGGCAGACAACCCCAGGCCACCCGGAGGGCCGCTCTGTGGGGTTATAGTCGCCGATGAAACTCTCGCTGGCACCTTCCACAAGGGGTGATGGAAACATGCAGGGAATGTTTAAATTAAAAAAATTACTACAGTGAAAGATACATTGCAAGAACATTGGGAAGACCATGCTCGAAGTGGAGTACAGTATTTTTATTATTCTGAGGGTGACTCATGGTAATATTTTTTACTGTAATAAATTTTTGTACTTAAACATTAAATGTATTTAAACATCGACCATATTTTTTTATCTCCCTGTGTCAGTCGATTAAATGGGGCTCCTCACTGTGGGGCTGCTGCTCTCAACCCTGACCCCCAAACAAGAACGTGTAAGGACTGGTCGCCTTATCACAGGGTAGCTGTCCAGGTGTGCAGTAACAGTATTTCTTATTTCTCCAGGGGCCACGATAACCACAGCAACATTAAATCAAAGACAAGCAGAAGAGATACAATGGAGAGACATGGCAAACGTGAGCTACATGGTCTGTTTGATATATCTATATCAGAAGATAGACCATTCAGCCTCGGCGTCTAATAGGTTGTACTGTCTGGGTTTGTGTAAGTCAAAGAAAATCGGCTAACCACACATTTCTGAGAACACCCCCTACCGTCAAGTGAACTATGACTGCATTTATTTTGTTGCTCTCATAATCCTACAGCAACTGAGATAACAAATCCACCAACTCACTGAAGCAAAGCTGGGCAGAAGGATCAAATAATGATAAATCAGAGCTAGAGTGTACCACGTGAACTGCGTAAAATACAATAATGTAAGCTGGTGTCATCAAACCCTGTGTACATGTCTCTGCTTCAACAAAAATCTCAGGACCGAACGTCCTTCATTCATCCCCCAACCCCCTTCTACCCATGAAGGGGGACAGAGACTATAGCCCCTGGGTCCATTGTATCTCAACAGCTTGCCCATGATAAAAAAGGAAGTAGAAAGTCCCCTGAAGACTACAGTGCTCGTGATAGTAGTGTCCAAACTTCACAGTAATCATTAACACCCTCTTAAGGGTTATCTCCAAGGTCAAAACGTACCTCCTATTAGCTACAAGGAAGTTGAGACCTAATAAATATTTCTTGATGGCAGTCAGCCAACAGCCTCAAATTTCAAGGACTCCTGACACTGTGTATGAATGAGGGTGAACTGGATCTCTATTCAGCCCTCAGGTACACAGCAAAAAATGAGTTACTGTGAAACCTAGCTTGATTTTCTCTCATCACTTTCTAAGTAGAAACATCTACCGAAGCATAAAGCTCACTGACGCTATCAAGTCACAGAAGAGCTATCAAGTTTGCCTGTTCTTACGTAAACAGATGGAAGACTTTCCAACGAGATTTTTTCTACTCAATTAGCATATCGAATGACTGTACCTCATGATAATAGCCCCACTGTGTCAGATTTTAGTTCATATTTAAAAGCCACAAAAAACGACATGTACCAGGCCAAAACTGGTGGGATAACAAAGTTATTTCTTCAAAAGAGTAAAATGAGATTTTTAACACCTTGACTTAAATATAAATGAGTCCATCTGTAAGAAAGAATTGTGCTAAAGAAGAGAATGCAGTTTGCCAAGTTTAACAACCATATTTATATTCCTGTCTAGATTGAAAGCTAACTGGGTTAGGGGGCTTTCTGTTGCTGTGACAAATACCTGAGGCAAACAACTTACAGGAGGAAAGGCTTGTTTTGACTCATGGTTTCAGGGATTTCGGTCCATGATCTGCTGGCACCATTGTTTTGGGCCTGTGGTAGCACAGGACATCTGTCAGGGAAGCTGTTCACCTCAGAGCAGTCAGGAGGCAAAGAGAGGCAGGAAGGGGCAGGCTCCCAGCACTCCCTCCAAGAGCCCGCCCCCAGTGACTCACTTCCCCCCACAAGGTCCCACTTCCTGAAGACTCCACCACCTCCCAACAACACCACAGGCTGAGGGCCGAGCTTCAACACGTGGGTCTTCAGGGGACCCTTCCGGTCCAAACCACAGCACTAACTATTGACTAGAGAGTGCTCCAACCCATCTTGGCCATATTGGTTAGTGTATGAAAATCAGCTGAGAGTAACTCATAAGGTTAAAGTGTCAATAAAAAGTTTTTGACTACAAATTTTAGCTGCAATATCTGTTAGCAATGTGACTTATAACGAACAAATAGTAGGAGTTGCTCCGCGTACATTTTGTCACCAGTAATGAGCACTCAGTAACTATCGACTGGTGGATATGTGAATGGATAAACATACAGGAGCTGTCCACAATACCCTACCTTAAAATTGGAGGAAGCAAGAACTTTTACTTTTAACCTAGTATATGAAAGTATGTTATTCATAAGAGAAAAAAAATAGCACGATCTCTTCTTATTTTGGAAGAAAGGCATTTGTAAAAGAAACTCACAAGTAAGAAGACAATTGTAAGAATTACAGTTTTTCCATTTGAAAAACCCAAAGTTTAGTGTTTGTACAAAATATCCTAATAACCATAAAATATGATACCTCATATCTAGCTACATAGAAATAAACTTGAAAGCCAAAAAATGAAAAATAAAACTGTTTCTGACAAGGAATCCATCAATGCAAACAAGCCACTGTGCTTTCTTTCCCAAGTAACTTGCAATTATGTCCCCGCATCTGTCCGTTCTGACCCCTAAATTATTCGCAAGGACTGTAAACATGTTCTGTGTGGATGTTAGAGTGAAGAAAACACACCAAGGCAGGTGCCAGGGCTAAAAGAACACGCCCCCTCGTGGTTCCTTCTGTTACCTGCTTCAAAAAAGAAATCGCCTCCAAGAACTGCCTCTAGTGGTAATTTCCGGGATGGAACTAAACACACTGTTGCACAAAAGGAGAAAAGAAGCCAGGCGAGGTGGACTGTGCCAGGGCTAGGGTGCGGCGGCTGCGGAAGAAGAGCCTGTTTCCCAAGGGTTCCCTAGAAGGACCGCTGGGCACCCCCATGAGACAGACTCTGCTCCAACCACCTGAGCTCAGGTGACTTCTCCTGCAATCCTCGGACCTCGGAGGCAGAAGCTCCCCTCACATAGCAAGTGTTCATTTGACCAATATTTAGTGGACACTAACCAGGCCCTGGGCACCATGCCGGGCATAGGGCAATATGATGCTGAGCATAACTGATTTAAGAGGAAACAGACCTGGACAAGGCAACTACGGCACAGAGGAGTGAATGCTGGCCGGGGGCTGTGCAGGGGCGCAGAAGCACAGGCCAATCATCCCGCTCAGCTTCCTGAAGCAATGTTGTCTCAGCTGAGATGTGAAGGAGACGTGGGATTTCACCAGATGAGAGGGGCTGAGGGCACTGCTCCAGGCAGGAATGACATCAGAGTCCGGGCACTCGGCAGGGCTCAATGACTCGAGGCGAACTCTTCTCTTATAAAGTCGGAAGAACGTGGACCAAACCCAAGAGGGGAGTTGCGCCACATTCCAGTGTCACATGAAATACCCACGTCGCTCTTCCTCTTGCGTGTTCTGATGTGGAAATTCTCGAAATGAACATTGTCTTCGATATAATCATAGTTATATCTGGGGATAAATCCAACCATTTTAAACGCCTACCCTAAGCGGTCTCCCCTGTTCCTCCAAGTGCCAAGCTCCTGGGTGACTCTTGATACTTCCTAGTCTGGCGGTCTGACCAGGCAAAGAACCAGGAAGAATCCACGATGAACACACTGCTTCCTTTGTATTGTCAGAGACGTGTGATCGGCTTCCGGGGCTTCCTCGGCCTGGGAGCTCACAATACATTAACACTAAAAGGCCCTCGAGGTTTATCAGACTAGCATTTTAATGCTAAAAGGGACTAAAAAGAAGGAAGGGAGAAAGCAGATCTGAAGATTAAAGAATCAAAGTCCACTCATCCTAATTTTATTAAGTCAGTAGCTGAGGGACCCATTGCATTACCATTCAGAGTGTACTATTTCTTCAAATGAGCGTATGGAAAGCTGCAGAGGACAACACAGGACGATGTGAGATCATTCGCTTTGGATTCATCTGGCTCCAAAGTCATAAGAATAAATTGATCACGTACCTTCACTGAGTAAAGCTAACCATGATTTAATATCAGTAAGAATCTTTGGTAACATGCTAATTAAAGGACATTCTTAATATTTCTTCTGAGACATCTTTTAGAATTTAAAATATTTTAAAATTATCTCAGGTTACAAACAGAGCATGCTCTGGAGCTAATTGTTTCGTTTCTGGGGTCGCACGCACGTTTTGTGACTGTCTCAAGGGAGATTAAAATTGACCTCCTAGAACACCCCATAAAAGTCTGTCTTGCCCTATTACATCATCTCTCCCCTAGCGGCCTCAGGAGGCCTCGTCGTCTCTGCCCACCAATCCGTTCGCAGGATTCAGGGTGAGAGCCGAGAGCCGACCTCCGAGCCGTCACAAGGTCTGCGGTGATCTGGCCCTCCGCAAGACAGACTTGGAGAGGCAGACTGAATTGCTGACTGAAGACTGGGCTGTCCTCACAAGGGAGTATCAGGAGGTTAAAAATAGTCAGCAGCGGGATTGGGAATGACAGAACGGCTCCAAGTAATAATGATGAACAGGAGGCAGAGGAAAGGTTGGTGACGGCCTCGATGGCAGTGATGACGATAAAATAGCGCCCTGAGATCTTTTCAGAGGACTGCTCTAGGCGAAATGATGCAGAGCAGCAGCTGGACCACAGCAGGCCTACATGAGTTGGTGTTTTCCTTCCTTCTGCCTCATCCCCAGTGAATGAAGCCAGCTTCTCACGTCTCTTCCGCCCAGCTTCACCTGAGCATGCACCTCAGTCTGCAACCAACCGGGATTTTCAACCTGCAGAGAGTCAGAGACCTCCAGCAAAGCTGGGCTACACCATCAATGTGGAAGTAGATGCTGCTTCAGACCCAAATCTCGGTGCCATCATAAAAGAAATGAGGCAGAAATCTGAGGCCCTGGCCAGAGGCACCTTCGAGAGGCCAAAGAACAGTTAGAGAAGCAGGTAACAGCAGAATCGGAAAGTGCAGGCAATGTGTAGACGCGGTCCTCCAGGAAGAGAGAACCCCTCTCTCTCTCCCTCCCTCCCCGCCTTCCTTCCCTCCTCCTCGTCCATTCTTTTTTCTTTCTTTCCCTACTCATTTATTTTTATTTTTCCTTCTTGGGATAGTAGACTACAGAGCTGCAGGAACGAGTCACAGTGAACGCCGAAGCATTAAGAGGAACAGCAAAGCATTAAGAGGAACAGAGACTCAAGTACTGGCCCTGAAACACACCAAACAGAACCTGGAGACAGAGATGCAGTCGCACCTTGGGATGGTAAACCACGTGCAACTTCCTCTTCTCCGGCCTGTGTGTAGACTAAAGGCCTGTGTCAGGACACCTGGAAGAAATAACCTCCCCTCACAGAATTAGCCAACACGGAAAGGGGTCAAACAACTAACGATAACTAAAAGAAAGAAATCGAGGAAAGGGCGATTCAGTGCACAAAGGCAGAGGAAAGAGCAGACCTCAGGGCTGGTGGTCAAAGGCTGAGCCTTCCTCTGAGGCTGCAAATCCAACGACAAGCAGTGTGCGCGTCGCTCCTGAGGTAGGCATTTGTCTGTCTGTCTTGTTTTTTCCTGGTACTGGGAATCGATCCCGGGGCCTCCAGCACGCTGGTGAGCACCCGCCATGGAGCCGCCCCCGGCCCCCGTTTTGTTCTCTTCTGACTGTCCTCTTCATGGCCGGACCTCACGGCCTCCACAGGTGGAAAAAAGGCCCAGCTCCGTCCCCTCGCCTCACACGGGAGACTCTACTCACCACAACTTTGCCCAGGAAAGATATTGTCACCCGTATCCAGTCCTTGGCCCTTTTGAAAAAGTAAAGAGGAGTCACTCTTGGTTTTTCCTTACCCTCCTTCCAAGTCATGGCAGCTAGTAAACTGCTTTTAAAGACAAATTTACCTCTAAAGGTGAATTCTTTTTCACCTACCAGGTCACATTCCAGAACAGTCTGAAACTTCGACACACAATTGCCAGACACTGACTGTGCGTAACAAAAGACCTCAGCATGTGGGTTTGAAATGGATGGCGTGTGACCTTGTCATGTGGCAATAATGACTCTGTTAGAAGAGGTGGGATTTTTCCTGACCGGGTTTCATAGCAGAAGATGAAGATTTTTCCTTTGCCTTTCGTTCCAATTCTAGCTTCCTCCCTAGAAGGTGGGTGAGGCAGAGACTACACACCCATGCAGACCCAGACGGCAGCTTTACTTCCAGCTCCACTTGCAGTTTCTGTGTGAAAGGGAAGCATGGGCCTCCTACGAGGTAAGAGCCAGACAGCACGATCCTATTTCCAACCTCACGCAGAGCCGCAGACTGTTCGCAGTCCTCAGACAGCGGATTGGTCACACAGTGGAATCACCGTCACCAAAGCATTTTGTCACTTGGTATGAAATCGCCAGCACAGCAGTATAATTTCAAACTCAGACTCTCTCGAGGGTGGAGAGACCTGTTTACATCCCCAAATAACAATTCCAGCTTAGACCAGTGGTTGCTGATGCCCATTATTTGATTCCCCTTCAAGCCTCTATTTTCTCTCCCCTCTGCTCACTTCCAAAATTCCCCTCCCCAGGATCCGATTTTTATCTTGCTCCTCTCGTCCACCGCAGGCAGAATCCAGAATCCACCCTGCTTTCAAGAGCCCCTGAGCGCTCAAGTCCAGAACACAGCCTCTCTCCCAGCCCCTCGGGGGCCCGACCCACGCCCCAGCTCAAAACCGTGGTATAGACGTAGGCAGCCCAACATCCTTCACTCGCAGGTGAGATTTTATAAAGTTATTCAGAGCAAAAGCGATACAGTCCAAGCAAGGAGTGAACTGCAGAAAGTGGCCGGTCTGTCTCTCGGGGAAAGAACTTGGATGGAAACCAGGAAACCAACCAAGCCCACGGGAAAAGATGAGTATGTACTTTACTGAATAAAAAGCTAAAGTTTTACGAATACCAGGTGAATAATTTTCTCTGTGTTGAGTGTCACTAAGCACTACAAAAATGGAAGATATAATTCATGGTTTCTTTTTTGTTTTATTTTACAGTGCCAGGGATCAAACTCAGGGCCTCACACATACGAGGCAAGCTCTTTATCACCGAAGGTAAAATTCTTCGTAACAGTTCACCTGGGCTCTGCTCACTTCCCTCTGTGCTTCACTTATGCAATCACTTTGCAAGAAGCCAGGGTTGTTTTTGCTTTAAGCATCCCCACCTGCTGCCTAAACAGCTCAGCAGCTGTCAAAGAAAATTACAATCACTTCTAAAAACCCCAAAACAGAGGCTTGATTATTAATCCCAACTCCAGCCCATTGAGCCAACCACCCACCTCCACAAGGGCTGATTAATTTCGGCTTGCTCTTCCCAAAAAAAAAGCCATCAAAGAAAAATACTTTTTCGACTTCTGAAGCTGCTCCACACTCATACCTGAATTCAGAATAAATCACAGTCAAAGCATACCAATAAATCTGGGCATAGTCGTTTCGAGTGAAACACATTGTCAGTGACACATTTAAACACATTAAGAATTAGGTTCTTTCAAGCAAAATAATTCCAGGAGTATAATGACAAAGTTCAGGCGAACACCAGGCTTGGACTCAGGATAAAAAATAAATTAGAGTCCACATCTAGGGAAGCCTACAGTCTAGGCGGGTAATATACATATAGAAACATGAATGCAAACCTAGTGTATAGATATGGAGCAAAAATATTTAAAATGTTTACAAACATTAGAGTTGGGAAGTACAGATTTCAGCACAGACTTGATTCCAAGTTCAAAAATACAAGTGAATCATGTTCCCCTATTATGTGATCACATCATTAGGTTACAATTTTGAATCCGGCTTCTTTGGACTCTGTAAGCAAGAAATGGCCTTGGTTCTTATTTCCACGAGAGTCAAATGGAGTTCTTATGTCTTGGGGGAAGGCAGCTTTGAGGGAGAAAGAGTTAACAAGCCGAGCTCCTGGGTGAAATGCAGGATGGAAATCCAGCATCACAAGCAGGGAGGTCGAGTCGCCACCAGCCTTTATTTCCGTGCTGTGAACAGAAAGCACTTCAGACACAGATCCTACCTCTGCCACCTCCTGGCTGTCCAGCCCTAAATAAGTCACCTACCACCCTGATCCTCAGCTTGCTTATTTGTAAAATGGAATAAAAGTACCATATTCAGAGCGTACCGTGGAGGTTAAAAACATCCATGATGCGTGTGGCCCAGGATCCGGAAAGTAGCGAGTCCATAATAACCGGTACCGATTCAAACAAGGCCACTCAGGCCACATGCTTGTCGTACGGATTTGCCCCTTGAGGAGTTTCCACTCTCTCGAGAAATGGAACAGTGGATGGCAGCCCTTCTCATCAAGCCGAGGTAGCCAAGTCCTCCCACATCTGTAGCATCTGTAGTGAACGGGCAACTTCTGCGAGTCCCTTGCTTAAAACCCCTGTGTGCACAGGCCTGCTCGCTTGCCCCCTGTGGCATGGTTGTGTGGAGGGGAGACGCATCCCTTCCCACACGCCCTTTATGTCACAGGTAACTGGATCTCACCAGGGGTCATCATTTCTGTCCCTTGGAGAGTGCTAAAAAGGGCCGAAGCAGTTCTGGGTATTCCTTAAGGAGGTCTGGCGTGGGCTTCAGGGGTGACCTCTTCGCTCTGTCCCTGACCCCAGCGGGCGCTGTGGCTCAGGATTACTCGAGAATGAAGAACCTCACTTCAGGGAGGCTGGAACCGGGGAAGACACAAGCGTGGGCGGGAGGGACAGTGATCTGGATGAACCAGGCTGCAGGTCTCACTGTGGGATGGGGAAGTATTCTCCAGAGCAAGGACACCCGGGAGGGTGGAGTGGCTGGGACTGTGGGCCGCCCTCTGCCCGAGGCACCTGCACTCTGGCACCAGGCGAGGACATCTGGGTGCATGCACGTCTGCAACAGGTCTGGAGTCCTTTCTCCTGCGTGTCTTTAGTCACACTGTCATGGCTGCCTCGATGTCCTGAACTGATGCAAAACCTTTCCCTTACGTGGCCATTTTGACTCTGGAAAAGAGCCAGGATATACACGGTGCCAGCCCCAGTGAAGGAGATGGACGAGGACACAGTGTCACATTTTTACGAGCCTGCCTTTCCACTGGGTGGCCCTCAGCAATGCTATTCATAGTAGTTCTGATCACACCTCATAAAGACACTCAAGAAAGAGGGTCCCAAAACTGCTTCAGAAAGTGGCACAAATTATGGGATAAGTATGTCTGCAGCAGGGGGAGGGTTTGGGGTGGATTCATGGCAACATGTCTCTTACTGTAATAAATTTTTTAAATTCACTATATATTTATCACATTCATTGCATGTTGGACTCCATTAATACTTGCTAATACATCACGTAGCTTGACCTCATGTCACATTAGCTTCTTTGATGTTGGGAAATTTTCCTCACATGTAACACACAGTCATGACCTTGATTTATCAGGAGAGAAATCAAGCCAACAAGTGGGTACTAAATGCTGACTTTGTGTGAGACATTGAACTGGACACGGCTGGCGGCGCTGGACACAGACACTTAACTGCTTCCACTCTGGTTCAAAGGAAATACTTGATTTCACCTTCAAAAAGGTCAGATCCCTTTGACATCTTTCAAATTGTGTAACAGCTATAAGCTTGTCCTCATCTTATCTCTGCAATGGAAGAAAACGTCCGAAAGACATCAGACTATTGCTTGAGATGAGAGAAATAAAAAGTGCTGCACACACTTATGGCAAAATCTTAAACACCACCAAGTATTTGCTAAGTATCATGATTAATCGTGTTGAATAAATAAGCTCCCAGTGATCTCAAGAGGAACCCACAATACTGCTGAAAAAAGTCACCCCGACCACACAGGTATCATCTCCACTGGATGTGTGGAGAACCTTCTGAGCATCCTTTTTGTCCTGAAAGGTACAAATTATTAAACTGAACAAGAATTTTAAAAATCTAGACTACTCACAATATTTTTAAAAGTCTTCCCTCAGAACAAAACACAGAATCCAATTATGCCGAATTAAAGAGGAGGGTTAGCGGCCGCTTATGACAAAACCAAGGCACCTTTCAGAGAGCTGAAGATCTCAGCCTCTTCACAGTAATTTTCATGTATTTTATTTCAGTAAATCCACTCTAGTCAAAACATGCATGTGTACTTAACACACACACTATATACCTCACTTATGAAATTTAGTGCACGAGTCTTTGCCAAAAACCTGCCAATTATACAGAGAAATTTTATTTCTCATCAAATACAGAACAAACTGAGTGTAGAAATCTGAATCCAACAAAGTATCTCCAAGAATCTATAATCTATTCTCTATATTCAATTATTAAAGTTCAAGTGATGTTAATTATACAATCTTAAGAAAGATCATAAAATCTTATACTGTATGAACTACATTCAAAAAATGTATACAACATATTTGTTTTTAACCTTTGGAAGATGCAGGAGATATAAAGAAAATATAGGTATATATGAATATATTGTGAGAGAGCTATATATTGCTATGTTGTTAAAAATCAACAATAAAAAAATCAATAATAGATTCTTTTACAATGAGAAAATGTAGACTTGGATCACCATCTCAAAGAAAATATGCGAAAGAAAAATCCTTAGTCTTTCTCATGCAGTCGAAATGCCCACACTTTAAATTCCTAAGGAAATCCCTCCCCAGAACGGCACCAATAAGTTTCCAGGCAGCTACAATTTCTCTCTGACAGCAGGCCTCTTCCAAGTGAATGCGCTTCCCACCGGAATGTTGTTTTGATGCCCCAAACATAAACCACATAGCGTTCAAAGATAAACAACATGTCAAAGAAGAAAGTATAATGAGAACTTTAGTTCTAAATAATACGAGACGCTGGATTCAGTTCTTTGGCGCGACCTTCATGAAGCTTTCACAAAATATTTAAGAGCTAACGTGCCACTGTTTGGTGTCGCTCATGTGTCTCTTTTCACCTGAGCAATCAGCTCAAGTGGCTCTCGGCTTCCCAAACTCGGGGTCTTCGTCATTTCTTAATTCAGACCGTGTGTTTCTGCTTTCTCCTGATTGATAGCAGCAATAAAACTGTAGTTTTCACACAATCCCTCCACCAGTCAACACACTTAACAAGAGCACAGCTTCTGAAGGGGGTAAACATGTGGTGGATGCAGCAGCGAACCATCAGAAAAGACCTCGATTTCATAAACTTTACTAAAAAGGTCAGTTGTTACATAAAGGAAAAGCTGCTCAAAAACATCTACCGTATTCTACTCAAAATCAGCCCTGGTCGGCGTTTAATAGGCCCTCCCTTGGGCATCAGAAAAGCGCACTCAGGCAACGTCTTAATTTATAAAACCAATTTATAAAACCTGGAACATTCAAAGTCGAGCTTCGGCCTGGGAGAGGTGCTGGCTCTCCACACTCTACAGCACACTTTCTTTTTCCCAAAAGAAACAGACAGCAAGGCTGGCGAAGAGACTCACTTATTCAGCCAACGATCATTCCCGGCTTTCCTACAGCGCCTGAGCCCCAGCCAGGGCCGAGACGCCAGGCGAGGGAACCCTTCAGAGAAGGAAAGGGTATCCCTGATGACAACCTAACTCCACTCCACCCAGCTTTCTCTTTGTATAACAGATATCGAATGGAAATGACTATTGCATTATTTCTAAATCAATGAATTTTCATTCCACATAAATCACTGACTTGCTGAGCTGGCCGAAACGGGGGGGGGGGGCATTTTCCAATGGAAAGGTGAACTTTTCAACTGCGACGCCCGTCTCCTGCCTATAAAAGGTTGACCCCTCAGCTCACCAGGGGACACCATGTCACTCTCGGTGCCAGCACGAGGCTCTGAGCTGTCCCGACACCTGTCTGCACAGAGCGGGGTGGAGGGCAGCCCCAGGGGCCTATCTGCTTCTGGGCTCACGGGGGGCCCTGGGGACAGCACCTTCGGCTCCGGAGCCGGCCGTGCCAGGGGCTTTTCTGCTGCCTCCATGTGGGGTTCCAGCTCTGGCTTGGGTGGTGGCTCCAGATGTTCGCTGGCAGGGGGCCTGGGCGCTGGTCACGGGGGACCCTCAGGAGGTGGCTTCGGAGGGCTGGGAACGGCCTTCGGGGCCAGCCCAGGAGGTGGCTCCGCAGGCCTCCTCTGTGGCGATGGAGGCCTTCTTTCAGGGTCAGAAAAAGCCACCATGCAAAATCTGAACGACAGACTAGCGTCCTACCTGGAGAAGGTCCGTGCTCTAGAGGAGGCGAACACTGAGCTGGAACAGAAAATCCGAGACTGGTACGAAAGACAAAGACCTGGGACCGGAGACTCTGCGTCCCAGAGCGATTACGGTAAATACTACCCTCTGATGGAAGAGCTCAGAAACAAGGTAAGAACGTGTCTTCCGGGGGCTTTGGGAATTCCTCTTTTTCACTACGATCGTGTTTTACAGTGATAATCACGTGCAACTTAGTTTCTAATTAGACTGTGCTTGGGGAATTCTCTCAAGAAGCTTAGTTCCATTGGTCATTTACCGTAAAGAGACCGTATTTCCATTCTCTTCCTGTAGGAAACGTACGCTTCTTAATCTTGCAAATACGTTTTCTTTTAAAAATGGAGTTGCTTTAAACTCTTAATAAAACAGCATTTAATGTCCACATGTGCCCTTCTGTCAAAATAATACTTGGGAACCACCAGTATTTCAGGGCTCTAATTTGTGGGTCTCGCTCTGCTTCGCCAGATTGTTGCTGCCGGCATTGGAAACGCCCAGCTCATCCTACAGATCGACAACGCCAGGCTGGCCACCGAGGACTTCCGAATGAAGTGAGTGGGACAGAATGACAGGGACCCACGTGTCCCGCCAGCTATGCATCTGTCTGTAGCAAATACTTCACATCTTCTGAAGTTCACGTTCTCCATGCTGTTTGTGTTTGGCTAAATTCACATGGGTCATTCTAGAAAGCAATTAGAAGCAACTTCAATTCCCATGATGCAGACTTAAATTTTAAGTCTCTTATGCCTAGGGCTCCCAATCACCAAGTTTGTAATATGCTGTTAACTCACGGTGCCACCTGATAGTGCCCCAATGTCCTAAACCTGAATTTTCAAGGTCGTGAGGTGAATTAATGATGTTTTTGCCAAGGGGCTCAGTGAAGCGATTGTTTTCCTGATGACACACAACTGAAAGAGTCACCATGCTTTCATTTTTGCACTCCCATCTCCCTTCCCAAACCCCACCCTCCCAGACATCAGGAATAAAAGCTAATTTCCTTTCCTACATGAGAAAATTTCCACACAGGAAGTTGCAATGGCGATGGGCCTGCACCTGTAAGATCTTGGTAAAATCTATTAAAGAAGTGCTGGGGTTTAAATTAAATCATGCAGAAAATTAAGCACGAAGAGTAACTATGGCTTTTGACTGCTTGTAGGGCACCACTAGGACCCTCACCTGGAGGAAGGGCAGCTGCTCCCAAGCAGAACCTGTTCCCAGGGTGCTGTGCTTCGGGGTTCACAGCTGGCAGCAAAGGACACCACCTTTCCACAGTGTGCCTTCTCTCCAACTGAGTGGGAAATTGTGACACTAAAACAGAGCAAAGGAAAAGTCATAAAAGCAAAATCTCTGGCACACACCGCAATGCTATTTCGAAATAGTTGCACGGATTTAGGCATCAAACGGCCACAAAGATGGCAGGGGCCGTGTCCAGCTGGTTGTGTGGGTTCCTAACGTGTCTGCGCTTGCCTCTCAGGTTCGAGACCGAGCTGACCCTGCGCCAGACGGTGGAGGCCGACATCAACGGGCTGCGCAGGGTGCTGGACGAGCTGACCCTGGCCAGGGCCGACCTGGAGATGCAGATCGAGAGCCTGAACGAGGAGCTGGCCTTCCTGAAGAAGAACCACGAGGAGGTGGGGAGCTGCCTCCTGACA